>OMNN01024559.1:0-23297 GCA_900302755.1 Chromis chromis
AACACTTTTTAACAGACACCCTGCAGCCAATCAGAATCGAGTATTCACCCAGACCATGGTATAAAAAGTGATAATGGACACCTATAAAAAAGTTCCGGTCAAACAGCCTGATTGTTCTAAATTACTGCGCTGGCTCAAACGCTAGTTGGTAACCCACCGAGTGATCACAAATTGTGATCACAGTTTTGTCTATATAAACATGATCCACTGGTATTGACATTTAAAATGCGATCCGCTCATAGAAAACTCTGCGCGGTAAACAGCGCGGTCGATAAAAATCACTCGGTTTTAACCTGGATAAATCTACGTACAACTGGTGCTACTGTAGCTGCCTGCTAGTGTCTACCGTAACCAGCATCTGAGGCGTTCAGGGACCATCGGTAAAATGTGGTATTTACCGATGGTCCCTGAACGCCAATAGTCCACTCAGCCGCTTCTTGTGAAAAACTTACGATTTTATCGGTAAAATAACAACATTAACGTATTAATAATTGATTGAATATTTCTTTCTTTCGTAAGTGACCATGGTATAAGCGGGATAATGCCTTTCGAGGTGTCCATTATCAAAAATTAATGCACTTCGCGGAAGCAACGGTTCACGCCTCCGCGTCGTCCATTAATTTCTGATAATGGACACCTCGTCGGGCATTATCCCGCTTATACCATGGTCACTTACGAAATAAAGAAATATTCACACCTATAAAAAAGTTTCGGTCAAATAGCCTGATTGTTCTAAATTATTGCGCTGGTAAACGGTAAAAAACAACATTAACGTATCAATAATTGATTTAAATATTTCTTTCTTTCGTAAGTGACCATGGTATAAGCGGGATAATGCCCTTCGAGGTGTCCATTAATTTCTGATAATGGACACCTCGTCGGGCATTATCCCTTACATAATAATTTAAAGTGGCTGTTGACCCACTTTCAGCAAGTTTTTTACACATTAAAATTTATGTGTAAAATAGCTGAAATTTTCAATATTATTTCTCATTAAGATATTAATTCAGAATGTGAAATATTAGACAAGTAGATTAAATAATCTCTGATTATGGGTGAGCTGAAAAGTTGAAAAAGAAATTGGTGCTGTCATGAAAAGTCCCATCTTTAAGAACACAATAACAAAAAAGTTAATAATGCAGAAGTCAAGAGTTGTTGCATGTCATAATATTACAAAACAAAGCACATAGAATATGTTTTAATATAAAATTCATGAGCAGGTTTGACTGCTGATTGAGCTGGTATGGAAACTTGCGCCACAAAAAAGACATATTGTATTATATAGTCTGATCCTACTAGAACCATTCATAGTGGTTTTCCAAATATAACTAAAAAAACAACTTTTGAATACAGATCTATGACGTTGTATCACATATTTACATCTCAATGCACTACCCTACTACTTATTGAAAGAGATGCTAATGTGTGCTCAAGGATTTCATGACAGCTTCAATTTTCTTAATCTTTTTCATATTTCAACAGGCCCATAATCAGAGTTGATTTGATCTACTTGTTCAATATTGCAGATTATGAATTAATGGCATGATGAGAAATATTAGTGAAAATATAGGCTCTTATCTTGAATAGTTCCTGAGATATCGTTCAAACAAACCCTCAGATTTTAATGTTGTAAAGTGGGTCAATGGGCAGTTTTTGAAAAAAAAAAATCAAGCTAAAATTTCCCAGATATCTTTCTAAATATCTATATTTTATGGTATAAAACTTTCAGGCAAATCAGAGATGATCAAGCAGAAACTGGAGTAATTTCAGATGGAATGTCTCGTGAAAAATGTAGCGTGTGTGTTTTTTAGAATCTGCCCAATAGCACTGTAATTGTGCTATCTTTAACAATAATGTCAAAAGACTAATAAACAGTGGAGGCTTTGTTGTTGCAGGCAACTAGAAATAAAGGTTTTCTATATATAGCTGTATTATGTTAAAGTGACTGATGTTAGATCTGAGAAGAGGTTGTCTCTCACATAATAGAATGACATTAAGATTGAGCTAAATAATGTGTTGAGATTATAAAGTAGATACAAAAACAGCAGAATAGAGTCCTGGCATCACAACAAATTTCTCCTGACAGCTTTTCTTTTCTAGCACCATGCTGTATGTCCCTTAAAAGAACAGGTTGCCAAAAGCCAGAGAGGATGCAATGGGATTAAACAGCTGTTGATGAGATGTCACACTGGCACATCCTGTTAATTAAAAAGAGATCAAGCCACATTTGGATAATCTCTTCATTGATTTTGAACATTTCCAAAGAGACATCATTAAGCTCAATGCTAATGGTACTCCTTCCCCAAGTAAATGGTAAATCTTTACAATTTCTGCCTTTTACACTCACACACAAATGCATAAGAAAACAACTTGGGTTAAAGTGCCTTGAACAAGGACTCTGGTGATACAACCTCCACACGTGTCCTTGTGTAAGTTTTCCTTATGTGCATAATTACTCCTTTAGAAAACATTAACATGGGTACATCCATTAAAGATTCTCATTTAGGATGTTTGAACGTTAAATGGTAACGGTCACACTATGACTCAAAAATAAATTCAGGGCCATGTCTTTTTTACTGTGATCAAACATTTCAAAAAGCTAAATCTAGAGGTGTCCTTGTGCAGCACATTTGTCACTGCTAAAGGACAGTAAACATATGGGTTTCATTAAAAGCTCATAGTGTTACTGAGCTTCAATCTCTGCCCCGTGTTCTTGTCTGACTTCATTATACCACTCGGAAACCTGGTGAATTGCTGTAGAGCGAATCTCCATTTACATATTCATGAGAAACCTGATTCTCATCATTAATATCTCATGTGATCCTTTCGGACTGAATGAGAATCAGACGGCTTGCTCTACAGACTGTACACACAAAATATCTTCGACTAAGCAGCTTTTTTGGACATGCAGATTTAATTAGAAATCCTGTTAGAGGTGTGGCTCGAGGGATGGGGTGATGATTTTGGTCTAAGTAGGTCAAGATGGTCAGTCAACCATTTTGGTTCAGACTGAAATATCTCCACAACTATTTCATGGATTGCCATGATATTTTGAATAAACTCTCATGGTCCCCTGCAGATCAATCCCTCCATGCTACACTAGTAGGACGCTGACATTTTGGGTTGGGTTTTATTGAAATATCTTGACAATGACCATATGGATTGGCATGCAAATTGGAACAAATATCCAAGATGCCAGAAAATGGATCCTGATAACTTTGGTGATCCTCTGAATTTCCCTCTGGTGTAGTGTTTTTTTTTGTTTTGTTTTTACAAATGAAACACCAAAAATGCAATTGTGGATGCCACTTAGTAAACACAAAGAGTTAGATCTATGTAAAAGGAACAGTGTTGTCGTCATTTTGACTTTCAGCTGCTGCTCTGATTAATTTTCCTCATTTGTTACACTGCTTTTTTCTGTCCATCTGTTTCGTAACTGACTAGAAATGGTGTCATTTTACTGTTCAAGCATACTGCTGTTAGATAACACAAGACCCTGAAATAGCTGAACTCAATAATGGTACTATGAGCAGCAGTGACCCCAGATCAGTGAGAGTTTTCTACTATTTAAATCAGTGCGAATTAGGAATTTAGTAAAAACGCTTTCCATACTGACTTGTTTACTGTTAAATATTCTTTTCATGTGTGTCCCAAAATGCCAAACCCAGATATCACAGGTTCTTTTATCTCAACAACGTTTGGTTCCTCCCCCCACTCAGAGCACTATAATTAATAGCTGAATGAGCTGCGGGCTTCATAAAGAACAACTTGTGTGACACTAAATTGTTGGAGTACTGCTTTAACAGTCAAAAACAAGTTTTCAAGGCCTTGAGAGAAAAGAAACGCAACAAAAACAACATAAAATGTTGAAAAAGGTCATTGTCCAAGCAGAAAAGCTTAAGTGCTTCTTGGCACAGTCACAGTCTTTAGGCAGTCTACCACCGTTTATCTTTTGTTCTTATCGCTCTCTTGGTTGCTCTTACATGCTCTCCTAGAAAGTGAAAACAGATGGAGTATTTCACTCCTGTTGCATGCACCACGCTGCCTCTGATTCAGCACCATGGACAGAGCCCGAGGCTGCGCTTGCTCCGCGATAACAGGCAATGCCACGGAAACTTTGCCTGAAGAAGAGATGGCATTTACACAGTTCACACAAACACCCCGAGATATTTAACAGCGCCAGTCTCCAACCATTTTCTGTCCTTCACGCCACATTTTATCTCATAGATAGCAGAGTGGGATAAGTGTTTCAGTCCATTCCTCTTCCTCCCTTAATGCCTCTCAGTTCTTTCAGGCCTAAATGTGCCATTTATATCTCGACATAACTAAATTTACTAGTCCATTTCCACCTACAGAACCGAAGAGGCCCCGTTATTCTCTGCCTGCCTATTCAACTGTCCTTCTCTCACCACTCTATTTCCCCAAAGTATCACAGGCTAATACGGGGAAAGGGATGATCATTCTGTCTCAGTGCAATCTCCTGCCTTTTTGCCTCCCCTGCTCAAGAGCTAATTCACTTGCTGTGGTGTCTCTCCTCCTGTATGAGACCTTATAGGAATCTCTCCCCTTCTCAGTCAATCCTTTCCCCACCTTCTCCTTTCCATCCTGTGGCCTTCCCCCATCATATGCTCTGGTGGTCTATGCCCATTGATAACACATGACGGGTAAAGAAGGAATGAAAATATGCCAGCCCTCTGTTCACCTCTACTTTGCTACTTCCCTTGCATTCAGCCCTGTCTCCTCTCATCCTGGCTTATCACTCGCTCCGGTGGTCCACACTGTAGGACCAAAGGTTTTAAGATGTGGTAATGCCACAAGCCACTGAGGTGCAGATCCGTGTGTGTGTGAGCTGCTCAGGTGTGCTCAGGCCATAAATTAACAAATCAGGATGCAGACAGAGCGGGGAAGCAACTCATCCCGATCCAGTGTTTCTGCTACAACATGGTTAACCCCGTGATTTATGGGAGTGAGTGTATGTGTGTCTGATCGGGATGGACGGCAGACAGGGATGGTCAACCAAGTGTGGATGCTGTAGAGAGACTGTGCGGTGGCTCTGTGTGTTTCCAGCATTAAATACTGGGATGGCTGATGGACTACTTTGTGACTGACAGCAATGGGAGGACGGGAGTTGGATGGTGTTTTAACAGCATCAAGCCCTAACCAGCTAGTCTGTCTCCCGCTCCTCTCCTCTCAACTGCATCATTACTCAGAAAATGACCTCTTTCCCCTCTTTTATGAATTTCATTTCATTTTAGCTTCTCTGCCCTTGCCTTTCCTGTTTTTATTTCTGTGCAGAGCAGTCTGAACTTGAATAAAATATAAGAAATAGCTGTGTATCAACTACAAAACTGTTAAACCACTAGTGCTCTTACTATAATTCCTAACATGAGAAGAATAACAAACATTTCACTGAGAGTAGTCTGACCTAATGTAGTAAGTGAAGTATAACAGAGGTGGAGGGTAAAAGCAAAGGAAAAAAAGAGGGTGGGAAAGTAAAATAAAGACGTATCTGTGGCTATGAGTGTTTCTGCTTTAATTGTGTAAAGAGGAGAGAGAACCCTGGGAGACAAGAATGAACCAGGACACAATGAGATTGAGAGATAGAGACATGTGGGTGGATGTTAGAGAAAAGACAATAGTAACTGCATTAGAGGCCCTGCAGCCCTAGGCACTGGCAATATTGCATTTCCTGCTGAGAAAAACAACATGAAAACAGGCCCTCAAAGGAGAGGGAATTCGCAGCTCTGCCTGATACGGAGCTGCTATTCACCGCTAACACATCAAGGCGAACATGGAGCCAAAAGGACGCCCACGACTGAAAAAACCACATGCTTACACACGCAGAAACAGGAATCCTGTATCTAGAGGATTTCACAAATCACAAAAAAGAAAACTAGAATTTACTGCCATGCTAACACCTCTGCCAGGCTGTAATGGTTATTTAGAAAAAAACAACTGTTGAATGCTAATGGATGCTAACATGCCAACTGGCTGTAAACTCAAAATACAGCTTTTGTGGATCAAATTATGATCATTTTTCAAATAGTAAACAACCACTTCACTCTGCAGCAGAGTAGCATTGGCGCGCTGGTTGTTTGGCTGTAAACTAGTGTACAAAGAAACAAGATAGCCCAATGCATGATCAAGCACTTATTCCATTCAAACACTGCAGAACATCAGCCATTATTACGCTGTCACTGTATAATGCACAAGAATGTTGAAATAGAAAACTGCTAAGAAGTGAGAGAATGATGTGTAGGCCTATGTATCCAACTCTACAAACATTTGTATGTTTGTGAGAGAGTGGCTGTGCTGTAATTAACATGACCTTTAACTACTGATTACACCTGTCTGTTTCCATGAGCTGTCTTTGGCCACAAGGGAAGACTGCTTTCATCCATCACTGTGTGAGTGTGTGCAAGTTTGTGTGTTCTAGAGAACATGAAGAAATGAGTGCAAGTGTATCCGCTACCTACTTTCTTTTCTCATCACAAGGAATTCATGAGAAGAGTAAATGACCTTTATCGTGTTAAGCCTCAACTTGCAATAATGAGCAGCTCACATGATATCATTCTCCCACTTCTCCCTCCATACCGTAGATTCAGACTGGTGGGAATAATGATTCATTATGCTCATCGATCTATGGTATATGCTACTTGGGAGAGAAACTACACACAAACTACACACCGTGTTAATGTTATTGCTGCAGAATTACTCTAAACATAGTGTGTAGTATATGTGTGCCGCAATAACAATGTTAAAGTTAATGTTGCCTTATTAAGTGTTTATATACAGTGCCTATAAAAAGTATTCACCCTCCCTTGGGAGATTTCCATTTTTATTGCTGTGGAACACTGAATCACGGTCAATTTAATTTGGCTTTTCTGACAAGAATTTACCCCAAAAAAATTACTCATGTCAAAGTGAAAACAGATTTCTACAAAGTGGAGCACATCTGAGTGCAGTGAATGTGTCTCAAGTGATTCTAGTGTAAGACACTTGTAACTGGAAGGTTCAGTCACTGGCAAATCAGCAGGCTACACTATACTATAACTACACTAAGAAGACAAAAAAACACACCAAGCAACTCCATCAAAAGGTTATTAAAAAGCACAAGTCAGGGGATGAAAGAATTTTTTTAAGTCACTGAATATCCCTTGGAGTGCAGTTAAAGCCAAAGATCATCATCTGCCTAGAGCAGGCCATCTTTAAAAACTGAGTGACTGTGCTAAAATAAGACTAGTGAGGGAGGCCACCAAGACACCTATGACTCCTCTGAAGAAGTTACAAGCTTCAGAGATGGGAGAGACAACCGCTGTCGCCTGTTCTTCACCAGTTGAAGCTTTACAGGAGAGTGGCAAAGATGATGTGCAAAACAGTGCACATCATCAGAAACATTCCATGCCCACTGTGAAGCATGGTGGTGGCACCATCATGATGTGGGGATGCTTCTCGGTAGCAGGCCCTGAAAGGCTTGTAAAGGTAGAACGTAAAGTGAAAGCAGCAAAGTATAGGGAAATCCTAGAGGACAACTTGATGCAGTCTACAAAAGAACTGCAACATGGGAGAAGATTTATTTTACAGCAAGACATGGACCTGAAGCAAACAGTCAAAGCTACACATAATTGGTTTAAATACAATACGGTGAATCTTCTGGAGTGGTTGAATTAGTTGCCAGACCTCAATCCAAATGAGAATTTGTGGCTGGATTTGAAAAGAGATGTTCACTCATGATCCTTGCTTAACCTGACAGCTTGAGTAGTTTTGCAAAGAAGAATGAGGTAAGATTGCAGCGTCCAGATGTGCATGGCTGACTGAGACCTATCTACACAGGCTCAATGCTGTAATTGCAGCCAAAAGTGCATCTACTAAATACTACATTACTACTTATGAAGTAACTTATTGTACCTTTCATATTTTCAATTAATGAAGTTGGTTTGTAGCAGTCTGTTTTCACTTTGATATGAAAGAGACAATTTTTGTAAATTTTTGTCAAAAAAGCCAAATTAAATTGACCATGATTCAATGTTACAAAGCAATGAAAAGGGAAAACTTCCATCTGGGGGTGAATATTTTTTATAGGCACTGTGTTCCCATACACTATATGCCAGCACAATATCTGCAGAAATATTCCCTCAGCTGAATACCCGAGCTAGACAGATCAAAATCAAAGTAATAAGAATCTGCTTTAATTTGCTTTTTAGGTTTCTGGATGCAAGAAAAACCTCACAAACAAATATGAGGTGCTGCATTTCAGTATAATTTAACTGAAAGTATTTTACATCTGCTAGGTTCACTCAAATGAGACTAAACAAACTAAACAAGAAACATGGGGATACAAATTTTGGCTTGCACCAACATACACTGGCACAAGACTGTCTACCCATTGTAATTTCAGGACACTTAGACTCCGTCCCACTCACATTTATTCGCAAAGCACTTCCAAAAATGCACATAACAGAAATGTGTTGTTATTGTTATCATGCTGCCTACATTTACAAGTGTGACATCAGATTGAACAGCCAGAGAAGTAAAACCAGCCACTTCATCAGAGCCAGACATCAACCCAGCTGCTGGGAGACTTGAATGGTCAGTTCAGGCAGCATGATATCTGAGGTCCTATAAGCTTATTATGTCTTTTGTAAAGGTTGCTAAAGCTGAACCTGCCTTGTAAAGAGTGCATGCATGAGTCTGTTGAATATTCATTTGCAAAGCTAAAAAGTGAGATGTTTTCACACAGTTGTGAACTATTAAAGTTTTGTGGGGTCATTTCTCCACATACTAAAGGCTTAGACATGCTTCTTTGGGCTCCATGTGCATGTACCAAGTGCATGAGAAGTCACTGGAGATGCAACTGTGCATTTAATACCTGTATGTAGAACTTTTATATGTTAATATTTTTTCTTCATTATTTCAAACCGGCTGACCATAGTGGGATCAACCAATCAGCTTGCTTTAGTGTTCCAAGCATGAGGAGAATCCTGTGCAACGGAGAAATCCTCGAGATGGCTCTGAGTCAAGATGGCTGACTGATGCACGAGGGAGTTGGATCTTTTCAGTTATTTAGATTACTCATCCGAATTGTGAAGCTACGTATGTGCTACTGTGCGCAGTGCCAGAAATTTGCAAGGGTTCTAGTTCCCTGGTTTCAAAGGCAGTTTGATAAATGCCATGATTCCCTTGTGCCGCTTTAAACATATTTCAGGGAGGGAGGCTTATTGACAGGTTTTCAGAAGATGTATTGCAGAAGGGACCTCCAGACTGTCTGTTTGTAAGAGGAGCTGATAAAAAACAAAAAAAGCAGTGGTGGAGGTGGAGGACCGAACCGAGCTAAGAGAGGAGGAGAGATAAGCCCATTCAGCTAATCAATACCTCCCCAGTGTCACTTCATAATCTTCTCCACTCTAAATGATGATTTGTACAGATTATCTCACAAACATCAAGGCGTAATACACCCATGAGTGTCTGGCACGCGCTAGCAAGATTTTTTTTCCCGAATGCAAATGATACAGGGAAGCACATTTATTGTTATTTTACTCAGTGAGCTCCTCACCTGTGAAGTTGGATAACTACTGCTCAAGGGATGCAGAAGCAAATAAAACAGCAACGATGCAGTACTCTCCCAATGAGAGGCTATCCATCTGGTTTCACACTGCTGAGTGATGTGTGGGAACAACACTGCAATGGAGGTGTTAATGTTCCATGTCACTCTCAGAGCTTCTCCATGGGAGCTAGCAATGAGAGGCACAGACTGACAGTACTTTATGTACAACAACAGAGTCGTCAGTGTGGCCAGCTGAAACAGATTCACATCTAGATGGAATCTCAGAGGAATACACTGTGTAGTCTGTGGGAGTCCTTTATAATGGTTAAAGGGAAAGTTCTCTATACAATACTGCATTTTGTAACATAACTAACCCTTATGAGACACGTCAGTGCATCTTTAGTGGCCAAAATGCAAAATGTAAACATGTAGTATCACGAAAATATCGCAGAAAGCCATTGTAATTGTCAGTGTAAAGACTAAAACAACAATTTCATAATGTTCCCAGATAAAACAGGTCACTGCATTTGAAATGGGGGGAAGGGAGTTCCATAAGAAAGTCTAAATGCACAGATTTGGTCTCAGGCCTAAAGATCAAAGTCTTCTTGCTTGCTGCAACATTTTACACTGGTATCCAGCAGATATTCAATTTCCCCCACTGACAACAGACTACGAAGACTCAACAAATCATTATCAAGCCCATACTCCACAAGACATGTTGTGTTCTGAAGGGTGGGCAACAACGCTCTCTCCCAGCTGAATCCTGCCCTCTCTTTCTCGCTCTTTCCGTGGCTGTTACTATTGCTCCGTGAACCTGCATGTAAAAACACAGCTGGATACATGTCCAGACATGCTCCCCAGGGTTTGCTGGAATCTACATGTATACTGATATAGGAGAGAATAAAATGAATTTATTAATAAAGGAAAGTAGACACTAGTATACAGCCTGCCACTCTATTACTATATAAAATCTATGAGGGTAAAACCTAAATTTGTTACCTCAACTACAAAATCTTTAATTAAAAAAAATATTGCTAGCTGTTAAGGAACAGTGTGAGACTTCAATTTGCTTTTGGCAAATGTTCACCAACCAACAGACCTTGCATGGTGGCACACTATATGTATGTGTTTGTGTAGCATTGGGCCTCCGTGGGTGGATGAGAGGGTTGGCGTGAGTGAGGAAAATAGTCTGTTCTGATTGTCTGTTCACAATATCTGGTGTTAGCATCACCATCAACCTGAACATCCATATTCATATAAATATTGATGTTATCAGTGGATTATTTTGATATGAATTACTGTAAATACAAAGGCATAAGAATACATGCAAACACTGTAGTTGCCTATTACTGTTGTATATAAGAGCCTGTAGATTAGAGATGCACAGATGGATTAAGGTGTATATAAGTCTCTGGCTGTTTGTTTGTCTGTTTCCATAAGCAGCGTGTTTGGCCTTGAGCTAAACACCCCATAGAAAAGGCTATCATGCTTTCAGAATTGCAAACAAACTATGATTTTCCAACCAACCTGCTGTGGAAACAATTCTGCCATGGCCACTATCCTCACAGAAAGGATTAACTAACTAAACACACACATTCACACATTAAGGCAAACAGACGAAGTCACCACTTGACTACTTGCAATGCCACCTCAGCGAATGAGTAAAAGACAAAGGCAACTGTTAAATGACTAGTTAAATGTAAAATCACACACACGTGGTCAGATGGGAAGATGATGTCAGAGGACACACTAATACACAAACACATGCTCACGTGCAAAAATCAGTACAAAGAGCAGCCTGAAGGTTACAGTGAAGTGCCTGTTTGGATCATGACCAAATACGAACACAAAAAATAATTTTTTGTTTACAGTTTTATTCTTACTGTGGTCATGTACTCTCAGTATATTCTCAACATTGGTTGAAATTTTCTTTTTTTTAACTGGCAGTTATCATACAGATAAAATTAATAATCAATTTTGTAGGTGATATTGACCAGATAGTTGTTGATTTTCCTTTTCGTGTGATTCTTTTCATTTACATGGGCATGTATTTAGAAGTTTCAGATGTATTAAGGTTAAAGTGTTGGAAAAGTTAAAACATTAAAAGGCAAAAACATGCGGTTTTGCTAATTTATTAAAAAAACAAATCTGTAATCTCTCATTTATAAAAATATTCAGATCTTTTGCTGTGGCCAGGTGCAGGCTTGTTGTTGTCTTATTCTTAAATTGTTATATTATTATTATATTCTATATTGTTAAGTATTCTTGAGCTGTGTCGACAACTTAACTTTCTTTCTGTTTTCTTTGTTTGATTTATTCTGTATACTTGTATTTGTTTTTAACATGTAAAGTGTCTTTGAGTTTTTGAAAAGCGCTCTATAAATACAATTTATTATTATTATTATTATTTAACTGAAGTCCACTTCTTTATGAGCTACAGACTATCCAGAGACCAGTAAACAACACTGTAATTTTTATGTGACAAGAACATAAAACGTAGCTGTTTTATATCTGTCTGCCAGGAAAGACAGCTCAATGTAGACACTTGCAGACAGATATTTTCTAATGCAAACAAGTATTTGCAGACAAAGGCGTGTAGGGCTTCAACACTGTGTTCATGATCTGAGGCCAGATTGAACAAAGGATCATCACTCTGGGACTTTAGATTGTGATTTCCTGGGAATGAACTGACCAGAGACAAAAACACAGCCTATCATGAGCAGCATAACAATAACCTCTCCACATGCACCCTGGTGTGTGTGAGGTCGTGAGGGTGGGCATCTGTGTGTGACTAGGAAGGAATAAGAGAAACAAAAAAAGAGGAGCAGGTTGGAATGAAACTGAAAGCAAAAATGAAGAAAGACAGAGTGATAGAGGGAACAATCAGCACACAGACATCCACAGTGGAAGGAGTTCAGAGAACTCAAGGGTTTATCAGGCAGCAGATGGACCATTTCTGCGCCATTAAGGATCAAAGATGCAATAACCGAGCTAGCATCACATATAAACATGGGCTTATGTGTGTGTTTGTGCTATTACATCCATGTGAAAGTGTGTGTGTGTGTGTGTGTGTGTGTGTGTGTGTGTGTGTGTGTGCGCACGCATGGTGTAAAAGGGGTTATTTTCCCCTTTTTTCATTTCCTTCATCTTCTTCATCCAAGATTGGTTTTAAAGGGTCAGTTTGCAAGGCTGAAATGGAACATAGTATTTGTAATTATGCTGTCACTGATGTGTAATCACCTGTTATAATGAATAACAGTGTTTTTGTTAGCTTACAATGAGCTCTTCTTATCTACTCTACATAAAAAGCGAGTCCTCTTCCATAGAACCAGCTATGTTGTGTTGCCTTATTTCTACAGGAGCCCAGAATGAACAAACCAAACACTCGCTCAAAATTGGGCTGTAGCACCACATTATGTAATAATGCCGCATTATGTAATAATGTAATACATTTTCACCTCATTATGTAATAACGCCGCATTTTGTAATGATCTGCCGCATTTTGTAATAAAATTCTTGAACGCAATATGTAATAAACTTTGCCGCATTTTTTAATAAGTTGTTACATAATGCACCAAATTATTACATTTTCTTCATAAAAAAAAGTGCAACACTCGCATTTTGTAATAACTGATAACTGAACAGATTATTACAAAATGCGGCGTTATTACATAATGAGGTGAAAATGTATTACATTATTACATAATGCGGTGTTATTACATAATGTGGCGCTACAAGGGCTTTTTACATATTTAGATTGACGTCACTGTAGTCACTGAATAGAACAGTACATTGTAATGCTGGCAATAATATGGTAATAAATAATATCACATATGATAGAGAAATTAATTGCACCTAAAAAAAAGTGAGATGAAAATAAAATATTGCACATTACACTGACAATGTTGTACATGAAAGTGACATATTGCACATGTAATCAAAATGTTGTAAATTACATTGAAATTGTTATTAATCATTTATAATAAATAGTATTCATAATTTTTGCTCCAAAAATTATACATTATTTTAAGCAATGTCAGCAGAATGGAGAGAAAAGCAAAACCTAATATTTCAGATTAAGGGTGTTTAAATGTTATTGTAAGATGGTTACTTCCTAATGCCTCCCTGTCATGTAGTGATTGCAAATGTGCGCACATGCAGCCAAATATACAGGTCTGCACAATTTGAGGCTCCAGATAAGTCATTTAATTCTCTTTCAAAGCATTTGTCATTTAAGTAGCCTAAATTAGCTACTTCTGCGGTACTATGGATTTGGAGCAGTTTGTTAACAAGATAAACCAGATACAAACACGCTGTAAAGTCCCTTAACTGAATTGTTTACATTAAATTGTACTTAAACCTGTCAACCAGATGTTGGATTTCCCGAGGCATCCAACTTAGAATTATAACTTGGACGCTGATGTGGAGACCTTTTTTAGAATTTGTTGCATATTATTTGGTTTGAACACAACAAAATTAGCAGAAAACAACCGCTTTTCTTTTCTTTTCTTTTCCAGAACTCGAAACTTTGCTAATAAGACAAATAAATCAGTTTGGGTGGTTGCTGACATAAGGATGGTAGCTGTCAATGATTTGGAACAACCATACAACAGGCATCTGTTGTTGGAAATAATAAAACACAATGATTCAGTACATGGAGAGACACACCTGTCAGCTACCATGTTGAAACTCGGTTTTTATGAATTTAGCCGATTCATGGCTCGTGTTGCATTTCGCTTAACGAGGAGTCACATCTGGTTTGTGCTCTTAACAGTCTTGAACACAAGGCTCATTAAAAAGCTACACTTCTTCAACTGTCACACACATGCACACAGGAAAACCCTGTAATTGTAAGTAATGCCACATACTTTATAAAAACCTCCATATTCACAGGAAGATAAATATCAGCATGCAACAGGCAAATACCCTTGTTATCATGGTTTTACATCTGGTTAACTGGCAGCTAGGCTATATCAGCTGTATAATGTATGTGATTAGAGGCATAGAAAAACAGCATAGAGAGGGAGTCTGTGGTTCTTATTTATTTTTATTCATTATTTTATAAATAGAACTAGTCCCTTTTCTGATTTATAATAGCCAGTATAGAACATAAACGTCTTCCTGTTTTCTAAAGCTGCAGTCAAGTGTTTGTGTATGTAGCTGTTTGCGTCAAAGAATTGCCACGAGACTGCATGTGTGAGGTCTGTGTTGCTTGCTGGCATCAGGATAAATGCGTAAGGAATAATAAATAAGCGTGCACTCTGCATTTGAGTGGCCGGGGCGGGTACATATGATTGATTGTGGATGTGCATGTTTTGTGTAATCTTCATTTCATTATGTGCAGCTCTAATTGAATCAGTCATGCCATGCTCATCTCCAGCATCGGCAGCAGCAGTTCAACTCAGTAAGGAAGTTGGCATTGGAGTGTGAGTGCGTGTCCATCTTTCATTGTGTGTGTGGAGGGAACCCCTCAGGAATCCTTACACTCTGCTACAATTCAGGAGGAGAGTTTAACATAGTGTCTATGTATTTGCATGGCTGCTGGCTACAAAAAGCCAAACGAAACTGCTCTTGTGTATTGGGTCTCTAGACCTTGACTTTCAACTGAGTCGGTCCACCCACAGATCTATTTACATATAATGAAAATAGACCCAGAGTATCGACTTGAAGAATCACTTATAAGTGATTGTGTGTTGATGGTGCAGGGAACAGCACAGTAGTACAACTCAACCAGCAGGTGAAACATAACAATTCTTGGTTTGTTACTAAGTCATGTTGTAAAGAAGTGCTACCATTTAGCTGTCGTCTTTCCTAGTGAGATGAGATAAAGTCTACCTTTCTCTATCCATCAACGTTTAAGTGAAAAAAGTAATTTCTTAAGACAAAGCAATGCAACACAACAGACTGTGGTAACATGTGCAGCCTCTGAAACTTGGCCAGTGCTTTGGCATAACCCCCTTGTTCAGTGCTTAGAAACAGGGATCAAAGATGTGAAGCTGGCAAAGAGTAAGCAAAATCAAAGCTTACTGAGCGGCAACATCCGTAGAAAAGAATGGGGGGGAAAAAGGCGACACAAACCCACAAGTCGAAAATGGAATGGAAGATAAATCATTCATAGTTGTTGTTCAATGGCCTGGTCTGGTAGTTGTGATTGATGATTCATTAACTACAAATGGTGTGTTTTAGATTTTCTCTCCAGGAAGCCAGAGACCATTTTACCATTGCACTAAACTATTTATCAGCTGAATCAGTATACATCTTGTTATATATAAAATACTAAAACAAACTGTCAAACGCACACCCTAGACCTATCATTAACGTATTAGATTGTTATGGCTAACATAGCAAACATACAGAGCAATGTTAGGATTCAGTTCACGTTACCACCTGACAAAAGTCCAGTAGTCACTCTGCTTTTAGTTTATTTCTAGTCTACAGTATCTCCAGAGGGAAATGTGATTATTTAGTTGATGGATATTAGGCTTTCATCGCCAGTCAGTAGGTAACTTTGTGTGTCTGCTGTTTAGTTATTAGTGGCTGGTTGCAGACAGTTGTTTTATCAGGGGGGATTGAAAAGATTGAAGAAGAGGAGCTATATGTCCAGCAGAGCTATAACAGTAGAGCTGCAGAGTTTACTCCAAGTATACCATAGCAAACAAATGTTATACTTTAATTAAGCTACAAAAAATACAGCATTTGCAATATCAATATATCTGAACCCAACTTCAAGAGGAAGACAGAAGATATTACTTCTGACAGAGATTGTTGAACCCTCCTTATAATATGCTGCTGCTATTTTCTTCAGGATATTGTGAAGCTTGAAGATTGAACAAGTCAAATACATCAGCAGGAATACTTTTCCTTTATATTCCACATTTCTGCCAAGGTTGAGCTGAATTGTTTAATAAATCAATTCAGCAAACAAAAACACAAGAACATTTTGAAATCGTAAGACACACATTTTGCCCTTGTGTTCACACCAAAAAATACTGCAATTCAAAAATGATAAAATTAAACCTCAGTGACTCAGTGCTCACAGGTACAAACATTAGCTGGTGCATTGTTCGAAAGGCATCATCGTCACAGATCAGAATAGAAAAGAAAATGTTTGATCTTCTGTTTGCGACATTAATGAATGACAAACATAGCAGAGAAGGAAAGAAAGAAAACAATAGTAAGAGGATTAGGACATAAGGGGGAGCATGAAATGATCCCAACATTAACACATTTAACACCATTTATACTATACAAGTGCATCTGCAAGAGCATAGCCACAGGAATATAAATTCTAAGTTGGTAAAAACTCAATTTACCTTGAAATTTATTAAATTCTAATACAGTATTGTCCTATTAAAATCAGTCTAGTTGAGTCCAATCTACAATCTAGCTTGTCCAAACCTCCCAAATGTCCTCCAATCACAGTGAACTCGACATAACTGAATCTAGTCAGGCCAAACTAAACATGGACACACACATTTTCGCACACTAATACACACATAACAAAAACTAAAGATATGAAGTGTGAAGAAATGTGCTTCGACACAAGTTCTGTGGTACCATTATATTCAGAATGGAGGGTTGTCATAATCAGGCAGAGAAGCTGAGATGTCACCGCTCCAGCTGAAAAACCACACTGACACCACAAAGGCAAAGTCTGCATTCAAATCAGCTGGCACCGTCAGCGCCTGTCCACAGCGGTGGAATTAAAAGGGCTTAGAAGCAGACAGTCTGCATACAGGGAGTATTTTTCAAACTTACAGAAGATTCAGCTGCTTTGATTTTTCTATTGAATAAAGCGTGTTTCCTGTGAGATAGGTCAGAGGAGAATAGTGCACAAACATGCACACCTAGCAAAACAAACACACACACATACACACTCACCAAAACACCGCTGATCCCCAACTTTCACAGCGTGAAAGTTGTTACAGTTTAAGCTGCAATCGGAGAAAAGAGAAGGGGAAAGAGAAATGATACAGATTCCAGGCCCGCAACGAGACAGACAGGGCAGGACTAAATGGTTTCATCATGCACTGTCAGGCTGGGAAGATATGAGAGAAGTGGCATCAAACAGTGTACCAATGTGTCGGAATCATTTTCCCAGACCTCATCAAATGTAAATATGTTTGCAGCGTCACAGTGCCAGACATGAACTGCTGGAGGTACTGATAGGAATGGAGCTTAGGGAAAGAGAGGAAAGAGCTGCAAGGCAAACCTCTGTTCTGGTTTACTACATCTGATCAAGCAACTGTATCTAAGATACGGTCAAACTTGTCGACAGAAAGTGTACCTACACACAGGAAAGTGATAAAAGCATGTAATTTAAAAGTAACAAAGAATTCAAGTAATTGCTTTAACTCTTAGAAACTCATCTCTTTGCAGTTTGAGCACAATCAGTTCACCTCACCTGATCATACAATATAAAACTACTGTACTACTGAAAAAAACTACTGTTCCATTGGATAAGTTGCAACTTATCCAATGGAAAGTTGTAATTTCAGAAATTCAGCCACACATGTTTGAACTGGAAACCAAATCTGAAGAAGAAAAATGATCTTGAAAGTCCCAAACCTTGCAAGATGATATGATTGGTTCCTTAGGTCTGTTACATATGAAATCTCAGAAGTCTAAATCTGTAGTCTTTAAACTGTCATTGGTGTCCTGCAGTTTCAAGGTGGAAATGCTCAGCCTTGGTGCTGACTGCTTATGATGTGTCTTCTAGCATATAAAAACCATATGGACATGTTTACAAGATGAAAAACTTGATTTTCTACAGAGAGGTCTTTACCAAACTGATACCACAAATGTCATACTGGTGATGCAGCAAAAGGAAAAGTCAGGAGAGAACCACAGTTACTAGTATTTTTCCTCCAGCGACCATGAATGTCTGTGCAAAATATCATAACAACCCATCAAATAGTTGCGGTTGACAGACACTGTGTTCCCTACAGTCATACCACTAGCTAAAAACAATTATCTCTACCAAACTACCACATATGTTGCATTACTGCAACACTGACTGATGTTGTACGCACTCTAGAATACACTTTAATTAAATCACTGCTTATAGTCATGAATGTCCTTGTGGCTGCCCAATTGTATCTACCCACAGTATCGGGTCCATTTTATGCAATGTGGTCAAGATGGCCCCATTAGGTAACTCCTGACCATCTACAGCCTGCCACAAACGAAGATTTTCTCTAATGCAGAGAAATACCAGCACATGCTAAAGGGCTGCACATGTGCTAATGCAGACATGTGTTTAACCCAAGAGGGAGGAAAGAAATAATGAGTATAAATACCCGAACCAACCCTCTGGATACAGTGGCACCATGTGAGAATATGACTAACAGTGAGATGGAAAGTGGAATACGATTTATCACACAATCCCAAAGTGCAAATAATTAAACAATACCTTTCTACCTCACTGCTAATCAAGTGAGGAGGAAAGGTTTCTTCGACCCTGTGCAGCTTGCTTCATTCTCCCTCCAGTGTTTCTCTCACTCTCTCTTATTTGCTTTTCCCCTTTTCCCCGTTCATGTTTCCCAGATTTTGTTCTTTCGACTCTGGTTTCAGCTTTACAGGCCGAGCTCTCAGGCAGCACAGGAGTGGGATTACCCTGGAGAGCCACGGTATCTCGGAAAAACCGAGAGCACTTCAAAAATATTTTGTGGTTACTCAGGGTTGTAAAATGATCTATCGACCAGGGTATAGGTGGAAGAGGTACTGTAATGCAAAAGGCTTAGCTGGGTTTATCTACAGCCGGTGCCTTGCAGTGTGATTTCATATTTGATTGGATCTAATAGCGCTCCCACTGGGGGTTTACTCTACCAGCTGACATGTTTGGCACTGTGAAGCTGCCTGAAGGTGATTGTTGGACACTTTTTCTTATAGGTGGCCTACTGTTGTGGAGCACTGACACCAGGATAATTTAAGTCCATCAACTCCAGAAATATTCCAGTATGTTATTAGACATGAATGATGCATTTAGCTCTTAGGTGTTGACACTATCGACAAACCAGAACTAATGATGACCACTGAGCATCCATCACTCTCTCTTGTCACCAGCCTCACAATTGATTTCTGCATCAATTCTTCCGTCTTGTCTTGGCCAATCTGTGACCTCTCTGCAAGTGACACTTCACAGATGGTCATTTTTCACCAGCGGCAAGTCAATCTGGTGTGTAGATCATGATGCAACACCTAGTCGACTGGTGTTGGTCTCTGTCTGGGGGTGTCACGTTTTCAACACATTCCTGCTGCGCCTAATTTTCGAGTAGCCTGTAGATCTGCCAGTTTGGCCCAACTGTCACTCAGATGGACAGTAATGACTTTGCCGGCCTTACACTGCACAGCCACACTCATCTCAAACAAGGCGGCGATTGTAATTGGACAGTCAACCTTTCTCGGGACAGTTGAGTGATCTAATCTGCTCTGGAACAGTCTGTTGTGCTACAGCAGATATCCAAATGTTTTATTAGGCTGAAATGGTTCATGGTGTCCATTCTGGAGCATAATTTTTGGAAAAGCTGTTTGATTTGTGTTTACAGTCATATCTATTAATTAAAACTGGAGTCTCTGACACTTCTTTGGAAGAGATACTGACCAGTAAGACAGACGACATGAGCTGCGCTGGAAAAGACCTTGACTATGACTTGTTATTGGAATGATAGAGTCTTCATCTTCTGCCCAGTAACAGTAAGATTTAGCTGAAGATGAGCCTTAACGTTAGTATGACCTGATTATGAAACATCTTAAATATTGGAGTTGGGTTGCAGAATATGTAATTGTGGACAACTTAGTCTTTACCCTTTTATTGTGATGTTGTCATCAAAGTGACACACATTGTTACAGTGCCGATAATACAGTGCGCAGCCTGCCAAGACTAAGCGACTAATTGTTACCGGGGGTTAAAAGTTTGCTCCGTTTTGCTTTATTTTGTGTTTAATCAGATAATTTGCAGTTTATACAATGTAGCTGTAATATAGCAATCTTTGGTTGTTATTTGAACCCCCCAAAACTTAAAATCTCTAGACAAAATAACCCTCTTTTGTCTAGAAATGGCTTAGATGTAACTCTACACCTCTAGAATGTGTAGATCTATGAAGTCCCTGCCTCTCTTTTCACCCACCACTCACTACAGCTCGAGCACACCAGCTCACCTACAACTCTGCGTAAACACTGTAAAACTATTCTGCGCTACACTATAGCAAGTTGTAATCAGTCGTGCTTGTTTGAACCAGAAATCCAATCTGGAATAATGAAACAGAAATCCCCACTCCACAAATTTACAGAATATGTCCTGGAAGTCCGAACCTGCGTTTTTTTTGTTTTTTTTTAAAGTATGTTTTTGGGGAATTTTTCCCATTTTTATTGAGAAAGAGACAGGGTGAAAGAGGAGAGTGACATGCAGCAAAGGGTCTTGAGCCAGACTCGAGCTCATGACCGCTGCTGGCGACCTGCACCCACATGGTAACGCCTTAACTCAGCGAGCTATACGGCGGCCCGGAACCTGTGTTTTTGAGACTGTCAGTAGGATGCTGGAGTTTCCCCTTTTAAATGCTCAGCCATGGTGTTGACTGCTTATTCGGGTCACGGTATGACTTCCAGCATAGAGAAAAACACCATATGGACAAAATAAAAAAACTTCCCCAGAGGGGTCTTTAACAAACTAAAACGGATACTAAACTTATATATAAATGTCAGCCTGATGGTGGCACGAAAGGAAGTCAGGAGAGCACCAGAGTTATTACTGCCAGAGGGGGTCCTTCAAAGATACATACATCTGAATATGATGACATCTACATAACACAGCCTTTGTTTTTACAGCTGTAAAGTGATTCATTGTCATCTGTATATAGACCATACTGCTTCATAAAAATCGGTCTCACTAAGAAATCAATGCAACGGTTGATGCGCAGTATAGACTGAGTATCTTTACTACTAAGGCGGCAGAGTCACATTGCATTGTGTCACGGGAAGAAAAACCATTTGCCTTAGTGACAGCACACATGCTTTTCACGAGAGAGTCACAGAGTCATGCACTTGCTGCTCCACAGGAACACACGGAGGTAAATGCCGCTGACATTGTGTCCTTTTCAAATTGAAGCACAGACTTTCTAAACAAGCGTCTAAGATTGATCACCTGCAGAGCTGAAAGAGGCTTACAACAGTATTTTCACATTACGTACTTGCTGCCTGTGTTTTTCCTTCTCTTCAGGCAGTGCACACTCCATAAAACCTTGATCACCAGAGAATGCTTTCATGCCATCAATAAAAGTGGAACACATCTGCCCTCTTTTCATGTCCAATATGTGCAGATAAAATGCCTGCATCTCCTTCAAATGAACAACTGCCTGAATTCTGAAACGCCAAAATGCACTCAGAGGAATAAAGCCTTTATTCTTTATACAGCCTCAGCCTACATCTGTTTCCCTTGTTTCACTCCATTAACTGTATGAATACTTTTGCGCCGAAAATCTGCCACATTTTCAAAGAACCATGCCAAACTATCAATAAAGCGTTTTGCACAATGTCCCTTCACATTCACTTAACAGAGCAAAGAGGTCTGTACTGACTATTGCCGATTAAGCAACAAGAAAAATGTAGATTGAAAGAGAAAATGTGTTTTTAGAGAGATGTAATTTTAATTAAGAGATTGAAAACACTTTTGGACTACAGATACACAACACAAATTAATTCTCAAATGCAGATTTTCCTAAATGGAAGACAATAAAGCATTCAGATATTTCAAATTCAAGATCAGTACTAATTCAGCAGTTACCCAGTCTGTGCACATCACTGTGGAAACCCATTAAAGACAATTTGTAAGTTCATGGCGAAGGACATTAGCACTATTGGAATGCAACCCACAGATCTTTTTTTCCCCAAAGATAAAGCTGAAAGAAAAAGCCAAGAAATCACTTATCTCTTATGTTTAAAATACATCCTGCTTGACACCTAGTCACTTGCTTCACAACCATGCCAAGGTCACATCCTATGTCACGGTTCGAAGAAGCACAAGGTTGAGAAAGACAAGTGTAAGATATAGCTCTGACCTAAAAAGCATTGCTCTGGCAACCAAACATCTGGGAATGATTGAATGGTTGGGGTCAGTTAAAGAGACATGAGATTATTTCAGAGGAAGATATAGTGAGCTAAGAAACATACATGGCACCAACTTTATTTTGAATTCTAACTGAATTAGGTTTAAAATTTTACAAAGAAAACATCCAATTCACTATGCAATTGATGTTATTTTACAGTTTTTTCCCAACCAGGTAATTTGTCAAAGAAAGCCAAGGCACTAGATAAGAAGCAGGCCCTGTTCTGTGAGGTGATCCTAGCAGGAGAGAAGCTCCCCCGGGGCTGAATGTTGCTTCGCTGAACTGTTTGTTCTCGGCTCTATCGTTGTCTGCCCAGGTAACACTGCCATTTGTCACTGTCATCAGCTGGTAGCAAACCTCTCCTTATAGAGGGGGCTCATATGGAAACACATTAGGGATGGTGGGAAAATTAGAAGAGGCTGCTGTTACTGGTAACAGCTTAGATTTCTTTGGGGAATTAGCCTTTGTTAGCACTCTTGTTAATGCACACAGGTAGATGATAAGGATTCATAAGAAGGGGGTGAAAGCCTTTGACTGTAGGTCTTCTAGTTTTATGAGCCACTGATTGTGTGATTGTGTTCACTGTGTTGGACTTTAATGGGCCACGTAAGGCTGGTCAAGTAACCTTGTTAGAAGAACTAAGGTGTTAC
>OMNN01024559.1:23322-34374 GCA_900302755.1 Chromis chromis
TCTGAAGCTCTGCGAGACTCATTTTGCTTCTCCTTAGATGAAAGCTCTGGGCATTTCCTCCATTTTCAGTTCCCCAAATGCTGCATTGTAGTTATAATAATAATAATAATAATAACATTATTTGTATAGCGCCCTTCATACAAGGTTTGTAGCTCAGAGCGCTTTACAACAAGGAAACATTACAAAATTATATTTTACATTTAGTTGTTCTTAAATAAATGTACAGAAGACAGCAAACCAGGTAGCTCTTTGTTACACAGAGCAAACAAGGGCATACTTTGTGATTGGACCAGAATAAAAAAAGGAAACAAGCATGAAAGAGCACAAAGCCTTGATTTTAAGAGATTAAAAAAAACAGTTAACAGAGTTTCCTTGACACCCAAAACCTGGCTCCTGGCTTGTAGCAAAAAGAGCTTTTTCCCTCAGAGCTCTACATTGGAAATAAGGAAAGGTCTTAGTATATTAGGGCTTATCTGTCTCCTTAAAATCAGCTTACAGTGCATCCAGACTGACCTACAGCATCACTCTGGCCTTTGTTAAATTTAAGATGGCAGCATAAGAAGGAAAAAAGTGTTTTGGGGATACATGGGCGGACAAATTAGGGACTGTCCGCCACCCTGACTGTGTTCCCCAGGCAGATGGACCATGAGCCCTCCTCATTCCACCTCGTGCCTTGATGCGGATCAATTTGGACTTGAGCATTTCTTGCGGCTGTGGCTGCTCTTTAATTCAATATGGCTGAGCGGTCTGTGATTAATGGCAGGTACTTAGCTGGGAGACACGGTCAATAAACGCACTGGCCCAGGAACTTAATACCAGGCTGTACTCCAAAGGTGAGACGGGGGTTTCTCCAGGAGGCAACACCACCCAGGGAGGATGGGGTTAACAGGGGCAGAGCGCCCGAAGGCAGACCAAAAAAAATTTTCATCGAGGCTTTTTTGGATTGACTTACTGATGTGAAGTTGGATATAATTTGAACAACCTTCACATAGTGCTGCTGCACCGTCCTTTTGAAAAGCCTTAGAGTGTTTATGTGTGTGTCAGAGAAAGAGATAGAGAAAGACAGATATTGAGTGGATAGTGAAGATTGAAAGTGAGACCGAAAGAAACAGAGAGTGCTCTGAAGCTTGTGTGTGGAAAGCGTGCATGCACATGTGTCCTCAGGGGAGGTGAAACACATGAATAAAGAAACCGAAAACAAAATTAAGATAGATTCAGCCCATAACTGCATGTGAAAAAGCCAACCTAGAGGGGGTGCACTCATGAGTTGAAGATGGATACTCATTAATCATATATCATGCAAGCCCTATTTTGTTCTCTGCTTGTTTGCACTGCTATCCATGCAGGTATCCCCCCAAAAGCCTACCTCTCGCTTCCATCTGAACACACAGTGTAATCCTGTAATCTGTTTATCAACACAATTACCACAACACAAACGCGCAAAATGTAATGTCTGGAGAGCGCAGAGGGATTATGAAGTTTCCACTGCAAGGTCACACAGGCTATATATCCCACCGGACGCATGTTATTATATAGGCTGCATGGTGTAATATCTAAATGATTCTTTAAGTATAATATTACTGCTGTTCAGATTTATGGTGCGTAAGTCCGCCTGCTTGTCCCTCCGGAGCTGACTGTTACAATACTGACCTCCAGTGTGTGCACAGAAGGACGGAGCGGACAGTGCGCTCCTTGGTGACGGACTTCGCCGCTGTCAGTTTGCGTTTGGACACCAATGTGACCTCCAACCAGCAGCTCCTGCCCACTCAGCCCCTTAACACTGACACAGAGCTTCAAAAGTGAAATTAGAAAAAAGCGATTCTCTCATCGGCTGTCCGACTTGTGACTCTCAGCCACTTTACGCATATAATGCAGATAAATCGGGACCACATTAAACAAGAGCTCCCCCACTATCATCAACAGCAGCAGCAGCCTACATTGATTTTTATCAACAATTCCCAAATATATTATCAGTTCTGAAAAAAATATATTTTTGCTCGCTTATTTGCTCGCTTGCTCTGTTCTCTCCTCCAATAATCGCTCCCATCTCTCCTCCTGGGCGGAGCGGGTCCCTGCCAGTTCTTTCTAATTAAAAAAAAAAAAAAGACACGTGGTTGTTACAAACCTCTCTCAGGACACAGTGGGGAGGCGGAGGTGGAGAGATGCGGTCGCAGTCGGGATGGGAGAGGAAAGGGTGAGGAGGGAGCCGCTTTCCAACCATGGACATTTTGCTGCTGAGAAGCCTGCGCGTTTTTGTGGAATAAGGACTTAAAAGACTTGCATATTACCACCTCTTTTCTCTTCCCCTCTCTTTTTAAATTCCAAAGAAGAGAGACTTGCATGCAGGATGTGGAACATTGCAGGTGGGGAGAGAGGAAAAATGCAGTTTGATGTAGATTTTTCTACTGAAATATGCGCTCAAGTCTTAATTGGATTTTTACGCACGTTTTAATTTTTGAAAAGTCACGCCTGGACAGCAGAAAACATGGATTTCTTTAATATTTCCAGCCTGGAAGAAGGGATAGAGGCAGAAAATAGCTCCTCTAATACCACCTCTGGGAGCCAGTACACCCAGCTCGCTATCTGGGGAGTCGCTGGTCTTGTCAGCTTTCTGATTTTGTTTACAATAGTCGGGAACGTTTTGGTTGTCATCGCTGTTTTAACAAGCAGAGCTTTGAAACCACCCCAGAACCTCTTCCTCGTCTCCCTGGCCAGTGCGGACATACTAGTGGCCACTCTGGTCATGCCCTTTTCTCTGGCAAATGAACTCATGGGCTACTGGTTTTTTGGCAAAATCTGGTGTGACATCTACCTGGCTCTGGATGTTTTGTTCTGCACCTCTTCCATTGTTCACCTGTGTGCTATTAGTTTGGACAGGTACTGGTCAGTGACACAGGCGGTAGAGTATAACTTAAAGAGAACGCCTAAACGAGTTAAAGGCATGATTGTGGTGGTCTGGTTGATCTCTGCCGTCATCTCCTTCCCTCCACTGATATCAATGGACAGGAGCAGCAATGAGGCCAGTCCCCAGTGTATGCTGAATGATGAGACCTGGTACATCCTCTACTCCAGCATTGGGTCTTTCTTTGCCCCTTGTGTTATCATGATCCTGGTGTACATTCGGATCTACCAGGTGGCAAAAACCAGGACCAGAACAATGTCAGGTAAGAAGAGGGATGTGGACTCGCCAATGGAGAATGGGATGGACCAAGCTGAAGCCAGCAGAGGCGGGTCTTTAAAGTCCAACAGGGATGGGAGCATGAAAGACCAGGAGCGTGAGAACGGGCACTGCCAAGATCAGGCAGTTCGATCTCCTCTGCCGAACCAGCCGAAACATCAATTGACTGACCACGACGACGACTACGACGACAGCAGCTCGTCAGACGAGAAAGTCAAAAAAAGTTCCAGCTCCTCGAGGCATCACCACGAACCCAGGAAAGACAGGAAGGCCAGCCGGAAGAGCAGCTCCGCCTCGAAATACTCCAGCAGAAAGTCGCGCACCAGTTCCAAATCCATAGAGCTGTTCTCTTCACGCCGAAAACGCCAGAACACTGTTAACCGGAAGAAGGTCTCCGCTGCTCGGGAGAAGCGCTTCACCTTCGTCCTCGCCGTGGTCATGGGCGTATTCGTCGTGTGCTGGTTCCCCTTCTTCTTCTCCTACAGCCTGTATGGAATCTGCCGTGAGGTGTGCAAGATCCCAGACACACTGTTCAAGTTCTTTTTCTGGATTGGCTACTGCAACAGCTCGCTGAACCCGGTAATTTACACCATTTTCAACCAGGACTTCCGCAGAGCCTTCCAGAAGATCCTCTGTAAGTCATGGAAACGCTCCTTTTGAGAGGTGCTGCATGGCTGAAGTTGGTAATAGACATTTTAGCCCGGAGGACAAAGTGGTACACTGTTCTGAGCTGTTTGATGAAGTGCCGGCCTGAGGGGTGCTTTCACACCTTTTACTTTCAGGGATTGTGTATTAAAAGTGAAGGGACGCTTTATGGTTGAAAGGATTGAATTAAAGTACAGAGGAAAAAAAGGATCTAAATTTAAAGAATAAGCTTGGATCATTTTCACAGAGGAGGCTGCTATTCAATGCCTGTCAGGCTGCTTTGGGACTCAGATGTGGGCTCCTCAATGACTTCTTCTCTCTTCATTTTAAATAAAATTAACGGACTCCTCGCAGTCGCTGTGACGCATGCCTGCCACAGTGCCTGCACTTGGATGAAATTCATTGGAGGGGAATGGTTTATGGAGACACTTGATTTACAATGTGACCTCAATTCACTGAGTATAATGCTAAAGGCCTTGACAATCTCCGCACAACCGTTGTTTGTGACGTTAGATAGTAAAATCTATCTTTTCTCTCTGTCTTTTATTCCGGTTTTTCTTTACCTTTCTATTGCGTCACACTCTCAACATGAGGACCAATGGGACGAAGGGGCTCCTTGCTTACTGTTAAAGTAGCAAAACTGTTTTTAAAAAAAGACTCATCTTAATGAAACAAACAGTCATATTTCTGCTTCAGTGTTCTGTGTGAGGTTTAAAAGTGTCCAAACTGGAAGATGCAGCGAAAACTTCTCATCAGGCAGAAGTTTATGGTGACCTGCATGTACAGTGAATTGGCAACACATGCGATTTCCTTTTCCAGGCATGTGTTTGCCCCTTACTTCCTCTCCCCTCTGAGAAAACAGCTGAAATACAGAAGTACTGCTGGAGCAGATGGGCACCTACTGAGGCATTCACTGTGTGTGTGCATTTGTATGTATGTATGTGTGTGTGCGAGAAAGAAAGAGGGAGACAACATGTGGATTAACCCAACTTCCAGTTTGTGATTGTGTGTGTGTGTGAGTGTGTATAAGCCTGCTTTCTCAAATGGCCTGGTTCTCTCTGGTCCAGTGTCTGTGTATGCTCTCCATCCTATTTTATTTAATTTTTTTTGTCACACATCCCTTCTCTCCCTTACAGCCACAGTAAAAAACCAAACACTGTATTGCTCTTTTGTAACGTCTGCTGCTCGCACACAGATAACGAACACACGTCTGCATTATTATCATGTACACACAAAGATATAGAAATGATTCATACATTTCAAGCATTTATAGCCACAAGGGCTGTGTTTTTTTTTCCTTGTGTAAATAATTGAAGACAGTGCAGTATTATTGTGTGGTGCCTCATAATCACACACGTATCAATATGCTACAAATGTTTTTGTTTGTATAATGAACAATGCTCTGAAAGATTTTCCATGTTACACCGACCTCTGTCCTTTTCTAAAAGAACAAGTGTTTACTTCTCTGCTTTGAGCACATTTAAAAAGATCAAATAAAGACGTCACTTCAATTGTCCTCTGAAGACTGCCAGTGTGTTGGATTGAATTCTTCATAACTAATAATCTCTTTGGGTACCTTTTTCACTGCTGTGCCATTATTGTTTCTTCATTACACTGATACTTTCGATGTCAGAACGTATGATTAACACATTTTTGTATTTGTGATCATTTTAAGGTAGCTTTCTTGGGAGGCTGTTGCTTTTCAGACTTCAGAGTCAAGGTGGAAATAATCCATCAGGGAATATTATCAGAACAGGAAAGTAAAATCCTACATCTAGTTATAATTTTGGTGATTTTCATCAATTCAACCTTAAATGTTGCCTGTATTTAAAGCTCTCCAAGGTGTCCAATATTAGATAAGAATAAATCATGAAATTAAACTGTCTAATGTAATGAGATATTATAAGACTGTGCATAAATAGCACGTTACCTCAGGCATATTTTATGTGTCATGTCAATGCATTTGAAGCTTTTACTGTGTGATTTAACAGCATTAACACATGAAATGGTTAAGGTCAGGAGGGAGGAGGTCATTCATTACACCTAAATGGTGTGCGATGACCCACGAAATGTAAAAAATGCATTGATAACATGCAGAGTGACTTGGAATGTTATTTATATGCCTTTTCATGACACTAGCCCGTTTAGTGCAGATCCCTTTTATTAATTTCAGATTAATCATTTCTTTTACATTTAAAATGGCTTTTTCTCTAAATTCTGCTACCCTTACCTGTGTTAGTTTCAGAAACCCAGACATGACACTCATGCTAACTTTGGCTAAGATTTAGCATTAGGTCATCAGTTTTCTGTTGACTTCTGCACGTCTGCCTTTTATTCTACAGTACACGGATTTCTTTTGCTTTGTTTTGGAAAATCAACTGACTTTCATCATGTGGTGTGGCACTTTTATGATTCTTAATCCTGGTAAGCTCACATCTGACTAAGTTAAACTGATTTGCATTAGGAAGGTGAAGTACTTTGATGTCTGCTGATTTTAAAAGCATGACTGAAGATCGTAATTTCCAGCACATGGCTCTCAGTTCCTATTGACCAAAGAGCAAAAAAAGGTATGACTATGAAAAAAACTAAAACGATACATGTGATTTGAGATTTGCTTATAACCAGTAATGTAACTGAGTGATATTAAAACACACTTAACAGTTTTATGGAAACATATTTTGGAATATTTTTTATGTTGTTTTTTTAAGAACTGACTGGGGACAGCAGATGAAAATTAGCTTTTAGGACTTGTTTAGTCATTTTTCTGTTGATCAATGAACCCTTTGTCAAATAAGTGACTATATTACGCAGTAAATCAAAACAACTATATGGTATGTAGTCATGGATTGTATTAGCACCAATGAGTATGATTTGATTTTGAAACATCTTGTATTATTTATCTGCCAGTCAACAGAGCCTGACCCTGAACGGTGGTGCAGAGCTGCATTCAAAGACTGATGAAGAACCACAACAGCAACAAGTGACACCTTGAAAAGAGTGAAACTCGATGCAGGACTGAACTGATGCCTGGTTGTAGATCATTCGCTTTGCACATCCAGCCACAGCAACAATGTGACGGCTGCCTTTGTTGCCGTTAATGGGAGCATCAGCATCAGGCAGAAGCATTCAAGGTTGGGCTGTGGCTGCTGCATATCAGTGTAATTGTTCACATGTGCTTTATGATACATATGTTCATATTCTATAAAATCTGATGTGTAAATATGATTATTTTCATCACATTAGAAGCTACTTGTAACAGACAGTTTTGAAAGTGACGTATAGAACTAACAGGGCAATTTTGGGGCAACAAGGCTGCACACAAACAGAAAGGAAATAAAGCTATAATAGTTTACTGAAAATTAAATCACGATGCCATAATAATCTATAATCACAAGTCTATTGACCTTAATGTCATAAAATATTAGAATACTACATTCAAATAATACCTAGCTCTTTATAGAAAAAAAGGAAATTTTAACTCTGTCATTATTTACACTGAGAAGGTAAAACCAAACTGTTTGTGGTTTCTGTGAGTATTCAAACATTTGCCCGTCTCTTACTGTCCACATCAATGTTGCAGTTCACTGACCTCACTGAAGGAGTCCTCGTTTTCAGCACTGCACTGTGGGACAGGTTGCTTCTATAAGCACAAACAGATCAGCAAATGAAACACATACAGAACAGTTTGAGCTATGCGATAAGAAAAATATGTGACTCTCCTCCTTTGTTCTGTATTTCCATGTAGCTACTGTGAGTGTCCAGATATCAGGCCCAGGACTAATGCAGCCACTGAAAGGAAATAAAGTGCACCAGCAGTTTGGTTCTCACTAAAATGAGCCCATCATGTAGCCCACCATAAAATCATCTGAATTTTTATATCAACTTTTATTAGATAGGACAGTGGATAGAGTGGGGAAGGACATGCAGCAAATGCCCGAGGTCAGAATCGAATCTGGGACAGCCGCTATGCCTTAGCACTTTGGTCACGCGACATAACCATTAGGCTATCGGGGCGCCCCTTATATCAACTTCTTAAGATGTCCTTGAGAAATGCCTGGCCAGCTAAGATTTCATCCAGCAGTCTGTGCAGTTACTGGCCTTTCTTTGACTTCGTCCTTTTCTGCATTTTAATTCAAGTTTTTTTCAATGAACCCACTCGCAGATATATATTTTTTGAATTTATTTATGTATTTTTAGTAGGATGTTAGCTAATTGGCACAGAACACAAATTAGCAGAGAAAAATGACAAACCTACCAAATAAAATGCAAAAAAGAAGCTATTCTGTGAGAGCACTTTACTTCAGCTCAGGTTTACAATGTTGGCAAGTGAATCACAAAATGAAAATGTACATAAATTATTGGGGGAGCTGCCATTGTGTCCATCTTTATCTCTATAAACACTCTATGCTTCAGGCTCAGATTGATACCTAATGTTGACACAGCTAATCATATAAGGTTTGTATTTACTGACAAAGCTGTTTTGCTGCAATGAAAAGAGGATTTTTGAAATAAAACTGCCATTAGGTCAAATTGCCAAGCGCTTCCTCAAAGGGAATTTAAAGGAAACGTTGGATTTGTTGAGTTTCTCTAAATGGTCTTAACCTGGAAAGTGCCTTGAGATGACATATGTTATAAATTGGCACTATACAAAAAAAAAAATTGAATTAAACTGTAATTAAATTGACATTGGGAAATGAAGCCGACTTTGGAAATAAAATCCGCTGGAGTTAAATAAAAGGGACCTGCAATAAACTCTGTTATTATGAGAATAATAAGCAGAGAAAAAATAATATTTAATAATATGAGCTGAATTTCAGTTTCATAGTCAATTATGTATTTGTCTGCATTTATTCACATGGTGATATATTTCACAAACTCTTGCTCATTTAATTAACTTTGAACACTTTGGAGCTCCTTATGCTTCATGCACAAAAGGTAGACAGATGCAAATGTTTAACTTCATGTTAGAGGTTTGTCTGGATATGACACAGTTACATATTAAACTGGCACCAAAGCCTCTATAAAGAACACCATGTGCAGCAGAGAGTACATCAAACCTTGTTAGCATGTGAGCTGCTCCCACGTACTGAGTAATAATTAATAAAAAATATATATTAAAAAAAAAAAAGCAGAAATAGCAAGAAAGAAATCATGGTAGCTATTCCTTGTTCAAAACAACAACAAAAAAAACAATGTAAACTACACAATAATGCCCAAATGAAATCACAATTTGACATTCCTTTGAGCAGTGAAAAATAATCAATAATCAACATCTTTTAAAAAATGTATTCTTTACAGTTGTATTATTAAAAACAAGAAGAGACAAAGTAAGCAAAGCTGGATTGCAGGAAGCCGGAGTGATAAAAGAGACACTTCATCAATAACTAGAAAAATATGTGATGGAATGTCTGATAGTTTAATTTAAATGCATTAGATACAAATGGACATGAAAGCACATGAAAAACCCCATGTGTGCTCCCTCCTTAGATCACAACATATCATATTCCTTGATAATGGAGCCCCTTTGCCCCCTGTGGTTATCATGCAGGTTCTTGAGGCGCCATAGTCAACGACAGCAGACCTGGTGGAGGCTGCAGCAGACAGAGACTGGAGGTTGCCATTTCAAGAAGGGCTTCATCAAAAACACCTATGACTCTGTCTCTCCGACTACCTCCATCTCCACCTAAGCAATGCACTACTGGCGGCTCCTGTTCCGAGGATGGACTTGACGTGGGGGGCACACAGAAGCCGATGTACAGTGATACCTGGTCTTTGTCAGCCAGTAGGAACCATAACCTAGCAGTGGCAGTTTTGTTCTAGTTGCCCTCCGTCCACCTCCAGGTTTTACAAACTTTCTTTATCTAATCAATCCTCCATTGTTTCCCCTGGTCTTAATTAAAAATGGATTACTAAAAATTACCATTAATTATCAAAATCGACTGAAATGAAACATTTTATCATGTCATGTATCACCCAGCCCTGGTTGTAGCCTACAATTCATGAGCACACAGTGTGTTCTTATTGGTACTGAAGAGTAAGGACCACAAAAGCATCTAACCACACAGAAGTGACATCTGCAGTCACACTTACATGCTGTTTACATGCTGAACAGCTAATTAGCTTTCCCTGCTGGCTACTGTGTAGTGGCTCAATCAACAAACAAAGGCGCAGGACAAGATGTGTGTCCATGTTTGTAAGGTAGATAAAAAGGAGACTTCAACTGGAAGGATAATGTGGGTTGTTGTTCAAAGTCTGTGGCTCTTGTCTTGTTTATCAGGCTGCTGTCTGGCTCAGTGGGACCATCTGTTCTGTCCATGATACAACGCTGACGTTACTGCTCTGTCAAGATTGGAGTGCCGATATCGAAATCAAATCTCCAACTACGTAAAACGGATGTCAGAATAGTATTTCATCAATTTAATGGAAACCAAGGAGTGGCCATCGTGAACCAATAAAACATAAAACATTTCTCCCTTTCTGTGTCTGATTGTTCTCAAAGGACACAGTACAAATAGAAGAGTTTGCTTTGGTAAATAAAGACAGAAATTAAATGCCAGTTTTCAGTTTAAATAACATGCAGTTGAAAGTCCGTTCAAATCAACCACATTTGGAAAATGTCATTAATGTTGATGAAGGAACACTTAACTTCACATAATAGGCACAGGGTTGGAAACCACTGAATTTTACATTAGTAAATGATTAAAAAACATTCCTGGAATGAGGCAATCAACATAATTTAAGAAAGAAAGAAAGAAAGAAAGAAAGAAAGAAAGAAAGAAAGAAAGAAAGAAAGAAAGAAAGAAAGAAAGAAAGACTTTTGACTTTTAAAATTACATTTATTATGTATTAGTTAAAACACAAACATTATCATGGCAATATCAGCTGCACAAAACCACCTAAAAGTCCAGGAGTAGTTCCCCCTCCCTCACTTCACACAGAGCCCTTCCCACTGTCCACACGGCCTCAAACTCCCCCAGCTCCCCCACCAGTGAGCTGTACACATGCTCAATGCAGCCTGCACTGGCTCTCTGGTTCCTCCTCGTGAGCCAGATGCTCATCTTTGCCTGGTCTTGGGAAAGAAAGAAAGAAAGAAAGAAAGAAAGAAAGAAAGAAAGAAAGAAAGAAAGAAAGAAAGAAAGAGCCTTGAAGGAACATTAAGTTCTGGATCTGCATGTTTACTTTGCCTGATATATCTCTTTTTAAATCCCCATTCGCATGGGATAAGTATT
>OMNN01024560.1:0-42771 GCA_900302755.1 Chromis chromis
CTTATTTGTGTGGGGGGGGGGGGGGCAGAGAACCCAGGCGCAGACACAGAGGGATGACAGACTTAAGGAAGGTACAACAGAGGATTTATTTAAACAAGAACTGAAACCAATACTGAATACAGAACTAAAGTTTTTGTGTGTGTGTGTGAGCAGGAGGATAGCTGACAGGTGGAGTTGCTGGATTGGCCGATGAGAGGGAGAATTGCAGCTGCCGGATTGGCCAGGAGGACTGCAGCGGCCTTTTTAAACAGACAGGAGCGACGCCTCACTCTCTCTCTCTCCCCTCTGCCAACAAAGTGCCAGTCAGTTGTATGAACAACCTGTGTGTGACGTAGTGTTGGTGAACCGTGTGTTCACGCCGTGTAGTTTTGGCTTCAGGTAGTAAGTTGCTCCTGAATTGTTGTCTGTATTATTCACTTGTACATACTAGCACTGTTAAAACCAGAGTGAGCATCCCTTTTTGTTTAACCCAGTTTTCTCCTGTTTCTTTGGTTAGGAGCTGAAGGTTAGAAACCTGTCTTTTGTTTGGTATTTGTTTCTTTTGGATTAGGGTAGTTTTAGGGTGTTGAGTTTTTGTTAATTGTTTTAGGGCTCTGCTCCAATTGTAAAAATAAATAATTTGTTAACTTGAGATCCCTAGTGGCTGGCAGTTCCTTGGGAGTGGGAAGAGTGGGAGCACACATGTTTCAGTTGGTCGTAACAACTGAAATTTTTTAAAATTATGTTCCCACGTGTCTCACATTTCTAAGACCCCGTTTACACGAGGGAAAACGCAGATATTTCCACGTGGTTTGGCCTCTCATTTACACAAAAACCCTGTTTTTATCTTAAGAAAACGATTATTTCTAAAAACTTGGAACATAGGGCCTAATTTTGAAAAATATCTTAGGAATGTGGGAACATAGGGCTGTGAGAACATAGGCACGCTCCCCAAAAACTGCAAGAACCACAAACTTAAAACTAAGAACAGAGGGGACAAATCTAAACAAACCCACAAAATATAACTAAAGGCAAATAATGAAATACACAGAATGCCAACAAGGCGAAGTAACTAAAATAAACGGAACGCCACTAAGGCAAAGTTACAAAAAATAAATGGAATGCCACTAAGGTGAATTTACAAAGATAACAGCACAACTAAGGCGAATAAACAACACACTCAAAACAAAATTCAAATAAGGCGAAGTTACAAGCAAAACTACAGGATACTGTTGTTTCGGAATCCCCGATGGCGATGATGTGAAGGTTGAAGAACAAATTCTTTGCCGATACCATCTTGTTCACATAAAGAGGTTTTATTGAACAGACACAGTATCTTCAGACAATATACTGTCAGGATGACATTCGGGCCAATATGAAGGCACACAGAGTGACGCCTTTCTCCAGCTTATATAGTTGTTAAACTTGTTAAAAATACCCCAACATACCACACCAAAAGAAGACCAGAGCATATAGCTCCTGTTTCAGTCCATCTTTGGTCCTAACCTTTGACCTGTCCTAAAGGTTAGCCTCTGTCCAGTTGACCTCCTATTCTATATAAAACACCATGGATGGAACACCACAGGTGCAGACAAAATACTTCACTAACCTTCTCAGCAAGTGAAAATTCATATTGTTATGCAATGATTTAACCTCCATTACTGTTGTACAAACAGTCTTTCTTAGTATCTGTTAATATACTACAATACACACTCTCCAAATAAAATACAAAATAAGACTTAACTGGCTGTCTGTCGGTGAGAGGGTACAGGGAATATAGGCAGGTAGTGGGTCGGAAAACTGGTTGTGAAGCTGGTTAAGGGCAGGATCCGGACGGCAAGTGAGTCGCAGAGGCAGGGGGTTCTGGTGGCAGAGGCTCGGGGAAGGCAAGCAGTAGACAGCAGAAACAGGTAGGGAACCGGACTTGCAATGTTTATGGTCTGGCGGAGTGTGACTGAATGGCCTGAGTATTTATGGGAGAGATAATTGTGTCCAGGTGAGCTGTTCCACGCACCTGTCTCTAATCCCTGCAATCATGGTGACTGCAGGCAGGACTGGGCTGATGGTGAGCGAGAGAGTGAGGGCAGGCGAAGCTGAGTGAGAGGGGGAGAGAGAGAGATGGAGAAGAGGGAGAAGGAAGAGAAAGAAAAGAAAGAGGGAGACAGGCAGGGGCTGGAGCGGGAATCATGGCAATTTTCTTCGTGTCGTATCATTAACCCTGATCAGTGAGACAGGGAGAGATGCAGGCCTGTCAAAGCAACTGATAACATTAATGCAGGCGACCTAGTTCAATGTTGCTGCCTCACTGGGACACTTGTTAATGAACCTCATTTGTTTCATGTGTACTTTTCTGCAAGTCAAAATGTCTGACATGAAAAATGTCAGTTAGCAGAAGGAAAGAGGAGAAGATGAGGAGGACAGGAGGGAGGACAGAAGGACAGATGTTTGCAGTGTGTTTCTATTTTTCTGTTTCTTCATCATGGAGAAGCAGCTGTTAGCATCGTCACCTCACAGCTAGAAGGTTCCAACCTGCTGGAGTTTGTATGTTCTCCATGTGTCTGTGAGGGTTTTCTATGGAGCCGCAGCTTCCTCTCACAGTCCAAACACATTCATGGTAGTTTAACAGCTGATTCTGTCTGTGTTGTCCTGTGATGCTCCATCAGTCTGTCCAGGCTGAACCCTCTTCCTGCCCCCATCAGCTGGGACTGTCTGCAGAATAAAGCAGCTTTTTCATCATCATGTTCCATGCAGAAAACTAGGCTATTATTGATGTATGATTCATGCATGAGGGTGAGTCATCACTAATTCATTATGTAATTAATAAAGATTGGCAACAGCAGAAACTTCGCTCACTTTAACGCAAGGATCATCAAGAAAAAAACTTTCTTGAAGCCAAAATGTAAAAATGAAACAGAAGAACAAAGCTAACTGTAGTCAACTTGTTTCTTAGTCTTAATATTCATATTAAAGGTAGAGTCTGCGATTCTGGAGAGAAATCACTGAGACAGTTAACATATTTAGGTACGTAGTTTGTGCAACATTTATGCACAAGCATGAATGTGGATATGTGAGTTGTGTGGATCAGGACTGTGAACAAGCACTGAATCTTATATAATCGTAAATAAAAGCTAAACCTAATGTCATGAAAAAGTGAAAACATGTGGGCTCTGTCTAAATAAATCTAGCTCACAGAGGAGGCTCTATGATGTGAGGATAGCAGCAGCCTCACAGGGGTTGCATCACTACTTTCATCTAATTCTTTATCACCTCCGGTTTTCATCTCAGGAGCTCTTTGAGTGTAGCTCTCTGAGGTTACAGATGTGATTTCTGATGTTTTCCTTTGTCTTATTTAAAATTGTTTGACATTTATATATAAATATTGCTGGGAAAAAAATTAATTTGGTGACTATTTTGGTGAATATTGTCCTAAATGAAGCCTCTTTACCACTTCATCAAGAGAAATCTTAAGACAATAAGTAAAAGCTACAAACAGGCTCCAGGCTTTAACTTAATACTAGTTTATTATCACATAAATTTTTAACCAAGAATGTCACCAGCTGGGGTTTTCTTTGCCTGTATCTGTCTCATGGTGCAATTTTTTAATAAATGGGTCGTAGATCAGCCACGTAAAAGAGCGTTTAACATGCGAGCACAAAGCCAGTCTACAGTATCATACTGTTACAATCCTGCAGCCAGTTTATTTCTTCTGGTTACCTGTGGGTGGAGGCAAAGCACAAAGAGGTTTGAGTGTCAAATTACTAATTAAAGCAAAAAATATATAGAGAGAGATTAGGCATCTAAACACGGATGTAAACAAGGCAACAAAAAAAACTTCAATATTTAAAAGAAAAACGGCTTTGCAAGTGTTAATGAGGAAGTAAATGTGTTTCACCACAAGGAAACACAATAGGTTCTGTAGAGAATTTTATATTTGTATGAGAAAGCTGCACAGGAAACCATGAAATCCCAAAACACACCAATAACTGTGGTGGAGCAGGATACTGGGGAGAGATATTTTTCCTTCTTTCTGACACCCTGTCAAACTGTCTAATCAGTGTCAAATTTATTCAAGTTCATCTTAACATACTTGATGTTAATCCCAGTAAAAAAAATAAAGTGTACTTCTGCAACATGGTGAAGATAAAATACACAGCAGCATCAATGATGAATAGAAAACTTTGCTGGAACGTTGGAGAAATCAAACTAAAACTCAAAGTTTTATAGCTATCTGGTTGTAAACTCTGAATATAGATTGGCAGAATATCTCTTTACGATCAGAGCTACGAAGCAGAGACGATTTCAGATCAGACTCTGAAACAGTGGCATGAAGATGATGTAGAGATGGAGACACACTTATTCTTAAAATATGACAAATATTGTGACAAAGTGGGTGAAAACTCTTATATTCTCACCACTGACACTTTCATTCTGTACATTATACTCTGTGTATTTTTGCATTAATTTAACCCTGTTAGTGTAACATTGCAGCATAAACTATCCTGAGTTTGTCTGTGCTAATATTATCATCATATGTTGGACTAAAACAAACACAGAGACATTATTTAGTTTGAGTTATTTACAGGTCAAATGTGGTTTAATTGTTTGTTCCTTTGCTCTGACTCACCCTGCAGGACCCTTATGGACCCTTCCTGGATTTATGGTATTGGTGTTGTCAGAGTGACATCTGCCAATCAATGCCAATCAATTTGTAGTTTCTATGATGATGCCGTTTGCGGTTTTGTTTGCATCCAGGTTGTGTAGTGTGTCACCATGCTGTCTGATGGTAGAGCCAAAGTGATGAAGATGTCAATTGATCACCATATATAAGGAGGTGAGGTGAGGCTGTGCTGACAAAACATGTGCATTTAAGGAGTTATGGGTTCATTTTGAAATTATTTATTCCTTATTTCTTGTATTATTTTGTTACTTTAAGTAGAAGGACTGTAAATAACATCTTCACCTGAGTCTGCTGAGTGTCCCTGCCTACCTGCTTCCTCCACCTTTTGGCCAAACTACTATTATATAAATATAATACCATGAAACAGGAATAACTCAAGACTTTTGGCTTGTTGTTAATCCCACATTTCACAGAGCTGGTAGAAAATAAAAAGCATAGATAGCTGCGCAGTATGTGACTGCATGTGACAAGATGAAGGATACATGATTAAAACTTAAAATATGACAAATAATGAGTGTATTATATAAGTGGAAAACACATGCACAAAACACACATATTTACTGTTTGGAAAAAGAAACTGACACATTAAATGAGGAGGATTACAACAAGTAAAGAGGAAGGAATCAATGACGAAAGATGAACAGAGCAACACAGGAAAGAAAGTTGAGAGGAAGCATTATGTAAGAGAATAAAGCAGATTTTTTTCTTCAAGCAGAACAAAACTGGGTCAAAACATTTATTAATTAACTAATCTCACATTTTAATCAGAAAGCAGAGAGCCAGCCTGACTCCCCTCTAGTCTCTTCACCTGCACACTTCACTCTTTAATGATCCCACTAAACAGCTCACACACCAACAACGTGTGTGTTTGTGTAGCTTCACCTCTCTGCAGTGCGAAACCAGCAACATTAAAAAGATTCATTAAGCACCTTTAATACCTTTGATAAGATTACACTCTGTTTGTCTGCTTTGAAGGTCGACGCCACAACAAAGAATGAACATTTCATCTGAAGCCTCATTTCCATATAAAAGTAAAAATCAATTGTAGCTTCTTCAGCTCATTAAACCAAAAATACTCTTTCTCAGAATAAATACGTTAATCCTGGGTTTGGTGCAGCTCAGTAGTAATGATCTGATGTAGAGGAGCTGCTACACGGTTTCTCCACCAAACATCCCATAATTACACAATTCAGTTCACTCAGTGACACAAATAAGATCAAAATATGATATAAAGCCTTTATTTCTCACTATATTTGTCATAAAAAATCTAGAGAGGTCATTATTTGAAGCCGTTTTCATTCATTATAAACAAAATAGTTAATAATAATAATCCAATTATGCAATTTATAAAGCACAGAGCAGATTCATACAGTTAAGCTCCGAAGTATTCATTATCCCTAATGTTTGGTTATAATAATGAGTTGCAGTTGACCAGAGAACTACTGCATGAATGTATAGTGAATTAAAATGCTGTAAAACATGATAGAAATGATCAGGAGCTTTTGGAACAGTGTAGAAGCTGCTTGTTCTCAAAATTCTGCAGCAAATTCAGAGGGTATGAATGATTTTGGTCATGGAATTTTTTGACTTCTTTTTTTAAATTACAAAAAACAACACAGAAATAGTCACAATTCATCAGTAACATCTAATAATAATAATACATTTTATTTGTTGGTGCCTTTCTGAGCACCCAAGGACATCTTACAATAAAAGATACAAAAAACACAAATAATACAACATTTAAAAAATAAATAAATAAAATAAAATACATGACAGAAAATTAAACCAGATAGGCAAGTCTAAACAGATGAGTTTTGAGCTGTGATTTGAATTGTCCAATGGAGTCAAGCTGACTAATGTGGGGGGGCAGAGAGTTCCAGAGTCTGGGTGCACAGCAGCTGAAGGCTCTGGCACCCATAGTGATCAGTTTGAAAGTGGGGACAGACAGAAGAGCAGCTGAGGAGGAGCGTAGAGCATGAGAGGGAGTGTAGGGGTGGAGAAGGTCTGACAGGTATTGGGGGGCCAGGGTCTCACACAATGTTGTTTCTCTTGTTTGTGTCATTTCCATTTAGAATAAACCTAAAGGGAAATATTCTTCCATCCATTCATACATGTAACAGGTCCTGATAAAATCCAACACTGTTGATCTTGAATATTCTGTGAGATTCTACAACCTGAATGTTGTTTCTTTTAAAGAAAGAAAACCCCTCAATTAAGACTACTTTGCATTTAATTAAATTACAATATATTGTGTGGGGATGAAAGTGAAGATGGTCAGTTCATGTTAGTTGTCCACAGTTTTTAAATGTCAAAATACAACATTAGTCACTGTTGTATTTCTATAATAGAATCATCTTTATTGCACCAGTGAAGTAAATGTGTCTTTCATTAACAATAAGACAAGACAGTTTAAAAAACACACAGAAATCATTAATAAAAAAGCAAATAAGTGCAAATGTTGAGTCAGAAGATGTAATTACAGCATAAAGAAGGTGTTTCTGATGCTCATTATTTAGATTCCTCTAGTCTTAGTTCATATAAAACATCTTTGTGTTCACCTGAGTGGACTCACCTGAGGGTTTACTGTGTTCCAGGTTCCATTCTGACCCTCAGACACTATTCTAACCAGCAGGTGTCGTAGCTGCACTGCTGATAGATGATTGGTTGCTGAGCAGGAAGTTTAAGGGAAACAGCTGTTGAATAAAAACCTGGGGAGAACTAAAAGCTGAAGCTTTGGAGGAATTTTTGATCCTGTCTGAACACAACATCATGTTTCCTAACATCACCATGCTCTGAATCTCCTCCCTGTCAGTCTGTCGGAGAGCCTGAGCCCGGTCTGTCTGTCCACCAGCAGCTCCGGTTATTATACCGGCTGACCTCCCGGTGAGAGTTCACCGTCAGGATCATCAGACGGACGGAGTCCTGTGGGATGAGAATAATGAAATAACAGAGATGGAGAGAGAAAAGCTCAGGGGGGAACATTTCCCTGTCAAACAGAACGAACTCTTTCTTTCTGTCTTTCTTTCATTGACGCGTCCAAACCGGCACAAGCGCATTCCTGTACGCGCGTAACCGCCTCACTCCAGCGACGTGAACGCGGCCATGTACAGAATCCTGAAAAGTGAAATCAGCTGGAGTCAGATGTTAGGTTTTATCTAAAGCAGGTTTTATCATGGATAAACTAAGTGGACACTTTCGTGCGTAATTTGGCCAAAAAGCGCAGAAAACCTGTTTAATCCATAAAGTGTGTTTCCTTTACAGCCAGTGTGTGAATCATAAATAATAACACAGTTCACATGATAGATATCATGATCTACTGGAACGGATCAGTAATGTGTGCATGCGCTGCTGCTGCTTGGTTCCATCAGCTCTCCATCAGCTCTCAGACACTTTGGGGAAATGATGAGCATAGGTTTGGAGCTGGATCAGCTGCCGGCAGGGGGGAGGAGAACTCCACCCAGCAGACAGGATCCGTGCGGGCGGAGCGGAGGGCAGCTCCAGGCTGGTTGGACGGGACGCAGGAAACTTCAGAGGGGCCAAAGTCCAGCCGGAGCTCGGAGGAGGCTGGAGGATCGTGTGAAGGCGCGCTGGGAACCAACGCACATGTGAGCTGTCCAGAAATGCTCCAAAGATGGCGGTGGTGGCAGCGACGGGAGTTCCGCGCTGCTCCGGAGTGCAGAAAAGTGGGTTCGCGGAGGTTCTGGTGAGGGAGCGCTGGCACAAAGTTTTGGTCAACTTGAACGAGGAAGCGCTCACGCTGAGCTGCGAGGAGAGCAGCGACGACGACGGAGTCAACTTCAACGGCGTCACCAACGGATCTTACCATGACAACAGCAACACCAACTCCAACAACGGGCCGCACACGGTGCGCACCGCCTTCACCGACCTCCCGGACACCGTCCCGGAGGCGATCGCCAACAGAAAGCGGTGCGTCAAGGTGAGCAAGCAGGAAGTCGGCGGACTCGGCATCAGCATCAAGGGAGGGAAGGAGAACAAGATGCCCATACTCATCAGTAAGATCTTCAAGGGGCTGGCGGCGGACCAGACCCAGGCTCTGTACGTGGGAGACGCCATCCTGTCCGTGAACGGAATGAACCTGCGGGATGCGACGCACGACGAGGCGGTGCAGGCGCTGAAACGGGCTGGAAAGGAGGTGACTCTGGAAGGTAGGCAGAGATCCAGAACCCTGTCCTGGAGGTTCACACTGAGCTGATCCGGTCTGAGGTCAGAGTTAAACAGCTGGGTTCATTCTGTCACATGTTGATCAAGTTTATCTTAATGAACCTCAGAGTCTCTCTGTGCATCATGAAGGAAACAAATATCCTGCAGAGCTTCTCTTGTTTCCTTGTCGGTTGTTTTTGTATGTCTGCTGGTCGTCAAGTGTTTGTTCTACCAGCTGATTACATTCAACCTGCTGCAATCCACTGATTACTTGAAAAGAGTGAAACCAGCAGGACTCTGAGAATGGAAACCTCCATTAGAGAGGAGCTGCTGTTAATACCAGAACTGTGTTTTATTACAGCAGCTGTGTTGGTTTACAAAGTCACAGTTTGAAAGAGGGTTTTTCACTGAAAATGTTTTTAATTTACAGCATAATAGGAAAATGCATCATACTTAATCTAGTATGTAGTATTTCCTCAATTAATCGATTATTTGTTTGGTCTACAAAAGTCAGAAAATGGGCAAAAATTACTGTTTCTCAAATCCCAACCTAAAAATATTAAATTTACTGTGATAGAGGAGGAAAGAAACCAGAAAATATTCAATTTAAGAAGCTGGTATCAAAGAATTTTTAATTGTTTTCCCTGAAAAATCACTTAAACCTATTGCAATATAACCATTCGATTAATTATTGCAACTCTAATGTGGTGCACCTTCAGCGTTGGTACCTGCCAGGTTTACTTCATACCAGGTGATCGTCTGGTTACATCATGCAGAACAGAACAGGTTTCTTGTGAAATCCTTATTTATGCAGCTTCAGGTGCTTTGGGAGCATCAGACTCATCTCAAAGCTGCTCAGGAACTCTGAGTTTCCTTCCACTTCCTCAAACATGCAGCCACTTTGGTGCTTTACAGCCAGAAGATTTGATGAAGATAATGCTGAGTGCATGAGTTTCCAACATCATTTAAAAAACCCTCCAAACACACAATGACACACACACACACCTACACGCACGCACACACACACAGCGGAAATTGTTGCTCACGAGTGTCTACTTCAGAGCTCTTTATTCCTGCTCCTGTGAGGACTCTTGGACCCGAGATAGCAAGAACAAAGTGTCTCTCGCCCCCTTTCCTCTCTCTTTATCTAACACACACACGCGCACGCACACACACACACACACACACACACACACACACACACACACTCACACTCACAGACGGCAATGAAGCTTCCCATGGGGGCTGCAGAGGGAGAATATGGTCCCAGCAGAAAACTTATAGAGATATGAAGGCAGGAATCTGAGGCTGGTAGAGCTGGATGTGAGTTTAATGGGCAGAAAGAGTGAAGACAGAAACAGAAAGAAGCTAACGAGGAGGTTAAAGACAACTGCAAGGGTTAAATTAAAGATAAAACAGAGTTGCTGCTTCACCACAGCAGCAGGAATCATTTTCATGTGCCTCTGCCTGGAAGCTGCAGAACATGTAGCCGAACATGTACACTTTCATTTCAAGAATAAAACACAGAGAGTGGTGTTATGTAAAGCCCAAAAATGAGTGATGTCTCCTTTTTTATTCCTGAGTGTAAGACACCTTCTAAGATTGGAGAGACGCCGACGAGGAAAGAGGATGAAGAGGAAACGTGTGATTGATCTCTGAGGAGATAGTAGCTGTCTCAGGGGAACAAAGTGTGCTGCTGAGTTTTAGTGCATTTTGTCTGGATGTTTGTACATTCACATTAGTAAACTGTGTGGTTGACTAAAGCGCTGACAAGTTAGCCTGGAAAGTCATTAGGAAGATTAAGGACTAAAAAGGCTGAATAAGGAAGCAAAAAATGCAGTTCCTCAAAAGGCCACTTGAGGCTGCTTCACAAGAGAGTAAATCCCCATCTACCCCCATGTTAATGTCCAACTTAACAGCAGAAATAAACACATTTACAGCCTGTTATAAAACATTATTCTGGTCTCTATAGGTAATTCCTCCTTTCATTAAACCTGTAGAGGTGGTGCATTTGTATTTAACTCAGCTGTTTAAATTATATTAAGGCTTAAAGTTGTGCATATTTAGGCAACACTTTGACTGACAGGTCAGTGCTGTCACATGGCCTTTCTCAGCTCTACTCATGCTCCACCTGTTTACTCATTTTTGGATTTGCAGGAAGTCAGACAACGGAAACAATGCATCACCACTGAAAATTATGTTTAATTCTCTGTTGTTGCAGCACACATTGCAGTGTTAATACATTTTAGTGAACTACCAAAAGAAAATCTGTAAATCCTTTGCAGACATTTGACTAGTAACACAAGCAACTCTGCAAACGTGCCATGAATAACCATTCAGTAAACATGCTGCTGGGTTTCACTATGGGCAAGTTCCTGCTGAAATGTGGACTCACAGAAAGGAAGCATCAAAAGTCTGCTTCAGAGCTCACATGCACTTAGTAGGAACATGCAGTTAGTGTGGAGATTGTTATTGGGCTTACTCTTCAGGAAACCTCTGGGTGACGTCACAGAGGGTTTCTTCAGTGTTTGTCTTAAATAAGCAGCGACTTCTTTCTGCCACCTGCTGCAGGCCGTCAGAGGGCAGCGGTTTGACCCGGCGGTTTGAATCTGCTCTCTAACCGGAGAATCGGGGTTCAAACCATGATGTCAGAGAGCGTCAGCTTTGTTTAAGGGTCCCCCAGCGTCCCGCTGAGCCTCTGCTCGGTGCTCAGCAGGAGTCTGACAGGCCAAAAGGGAAACTCTCAAAGGGGATCAATCAAAGCTGTGCAGCAGCGTCACAAAGGTCCCAGCAGCCACAGACACTGATCTGATGGAGCCTTTAATTATGGAGAAAACTTAGAATAACAGACGTACAGTTTGTGTACAGAACATTACCAGTTCAGCTGCATGACAACTTGACATTAGGTCTGAAGATTGTTTGAGTTTGTTTAAATAACAGCAGGTCAGTGTGACTGAGGCTCTGGTTCACTGTGTTCATGGACAGTTTGACATGTTGCGTAAGAAAAACATAAATAATAAACTCGTGATGAATGGATTTGGCAGGAATTTAACCATCATGAATTTTAATATTTACACTTTTCTTTCTTGGAGGTGAGACAGTGTGTAGATCTGGAGCTTCTCTCTCATTTCCTGCTGCCATCACCTCTAACAGCGCTGAGTGGAACACTGTGCTGCTCTGAGGAGATGCTGTTTGTCCCATTTGTATGATTCATTTTGTGGAGACAAAGACGTGCAGAAAGAGTTCTTGGAGAGAGATCAGGAGGCTTTTCTCTCCCAAAACACTTCTGATTGTTTCAGGTGTACTGAGCTCTCACAGGTTGCTGAATGATTCTTTTAATCAATCACAGGCCTTAATGTGCCTCCTTCTAAATGTCGAGGTCCTGAGTGACCCTCATCACCTTCCTGCAGTCAGAAACAATCAGCAAGCTTTTTTTATTTTAGCATCTTTCTGAGTGTTTCAGTTTCCATCTGTTTCATGCAGTGATGATGGAAACTTCTCCATGTGGGTGTAAAGTTTATTTCTTTCCCTCAGCATGAAGTGTAATTTGGTTAAGATGAAAAGAAATGGGAAGAATTCATTCGGAGGTTGTTCAGTTCAATTCACTGGTGTTTAAAGGCTAACATGGAAAATGCTGAATGGAGGAAAAGATCAGCTTATTTATTTAGAGAATGTATGTATGATGCTCAGCGTGTCTGTTTTTATTCATGTAGTGAAGTGTAGGCTGGTAACTGACCTCAGGGTGGTTCAGATTGTCTGATTCACCAGTCGCGTTAAGAATGCAAACTAATATAAAGTTTTCAAAGATTTTTCTTATTTCAGGTCTTAAAATGTTGGATATATTCTACATATCACCAGCCAAATCTGCATATTTTTCACCGTAGCCTGCAGCTGGCAGCTGAACATAAGTTATGTACCATTTCTCTGTGAGCAACGTGACCCAACAAGGCCAGAAAGTTTTTAGTTTAGTTGTTTTTATCTAAACTGAATGAATTTGTATGCAGGAAGGCTGAAGAAAGAAGTAGCTGCTGTAATATTGAGTGTTTTTACCAGTGGGAGGGTCGTTTTCTGGAGCACTAATGAAATCTTATCATGCATGTCAGAGAACAATGCAAAATATTTATTCAGATATGTCTGTTGAGTCCAAACTGCACCAATAGATTCATTTAGCTGATTCATGATATTCATTAACGGAGACACTGCTGCAAAATGCAACGAATCAGGAGTCAGTTCATCGTATTTATTAAATCTGATCGCATGTATGATCAAAACCAAATGATCAGAAAATAAGAGTAGAACTAAATGAATGCTGTCACTGTTTTTCTTTTATTCATAGTATTTCCTCCCCCTGCTGACTCTACTTGCTGAAATATTTAGTTTTATTCCTTCTCTGCGCACTTGTCATTTTATTTAGGCTAATTAATATAAAATATTAACTTCTGTACCACTTAAATTTGCAATTATAAACTTGTTCATGTAATTATTTAAAACAAAAAGACGAATCATTGCAGTTTTAGCTTTTTGGTTCATTAAATATTACAAACCTCCTCAGCATGAAATCCTACTTTGTCTGACATTATCAGGTTGACTGAGACGTTGTTTTTTTTTATTAGTGTTGCTTAAATTTTATCCCTGAAGCTGATTATTCCTGCCCTTAAATGTCTCAGATGTAGAGATTAGACAGTTAGAGTACACCGTCGCCTCCTCTAGAATGTGCAGATCTATGATGTGCAGCTTCTATCTAATCCCACCTTTTCTCACTCGCTGCAGCTCGACACACCAGCTCACCCATGACTCAGCTCAGCATGGCAAATTGTAATATTAGAACTTGGAAAAGATAGAACACTCCAAACACTTTAAATATGGTGGAACTGGCTGTAGACGCATTAAAGGAAATATTACACCACATATATATATTTCAGTTTAATTTGTACATTTCTACACAGCAGCAGAAGAAATTCAGAATGAGAGGTTTGAATAGAATAAAGAACAGCTGCTTCAATACAGCAGAGAGGAAGTGAGTCAGTGTCCTGGAGAGCCTTTAACAAGCCCAACCTGTCATCACCTGACATCTGGAGGAGAGAGTGTGTGTATGTGACTGTGTGTGTGTGTGTGTGTGTAAACATGCTACTGTCAGCAGTGTGTGTCTGTATGTGTCTACTTGTGTGTGTTCAGGTGTCCCTTCAGGTTTACTCATCAGCAGCGTGGTCTAGACTGACGCTGCAGTCAATGTTTGTGTGTGTGTGAGACTCAGAGCGGATGATGGTGATAATAATAACAGTAGTGATTGTTGTGGTGCAGATAATAGATTGAATCATTCATTCCTCTGTGAGACTGTTTCCCCTCCAGCTGCTCTCATTGTGTTTCTGTAGTGTTTGTTTTAGCCAAGTTTCCTTATCAGAAGTAGTTTTAACTTAAAGGGAATCTGACTTGGTGCATAAACAGCAACATATAGATTAAAAAAGTGTTGACAGTCAAATCAGCAGCAATTATAAGTCACAAAAAGTTGTAGGAATACTTCCAATGTGCAGGAATGTGCAAATTAATCACCAGAGAATGGTCAAATGTACACAGTCTGTAACGGAAACACCTCAAAGTGCAGAAGGATAATAACAATCCTGTTTAAAAGCTGTGCATTAATGTGTCTCTGGGGTCTCTGGTCTTGTTGAAGAGCTCCACTGCTGCTGCTGTTGTCATTATAAACCAGTTTAATTATTTAAAATAACAGCAAGTATCTGTAAAGTAACTATTACTGGAGCACATTTATTCATAGTAGAAAAAAGTAGCTTTACAGTGAAAACAGGTTAAAAAAAAACACACAATTTTCCTGCTGTTGTGATTTTCATTGTAAACCTGAACTTTTAACATTCTAAAACAGATCTGACATGATGACCAAAGGTGACACATAATGAGGTTTGTTTTGTTTCTCTGTTGAATCTGTGAGTCAGCCGGTTACTGTAAAACTACCATCTGTTCTTACTGTAAGTTTCCATTAATAGAAATGTGTTCACTCAGGTTTCTGGTTTGAACACTGGTCATAATGAATTCAATGTATTTTACTTTTCACCTGAGTGAAAAGTGACTCATTAACTTTCTGTAAACAGGGTTTTGGCAGCAGGAGGAGCCACTGTGGATTTTACTTCATGAGCAAACAGAATAAATACCTTCATAGATTGTGTAGAGTGTGTGTGTGGGTGAGCAGGATGTAGAGAGCAGAGGTCATGACTCCACGTCTGGACTCGCCTTTCTGAATCTGAATTTTCTTTAGTCTTTCTAGCACAGACAAAACTACAACTCCAATTAAGAAGCTACAAACATGGTAGCACAGGTACTATGTCCTCAACTATAAAAACGACCAGCTTTGAATACTACAGTATTTGTTCTCCTTACTTGCTGTATTTCTGGAACAGAGCCTGAAGTCTGGTTTCATTTAAGAGCTGCACGATTTTGGAAAAAAACTGATATTGGGATTTCTTTTCAGGGATTTATATATAATGATGTCAAAGAAATACAGGAAATTTTCAGCAGATGACTCTATTTGGAAAAAGGTAATTATTCTAAAGTGATTGGGGTGATTTTGTAGATGAGTGTATGCACATAAAAAAAACAAGTGTAACACTGGCAAAGGCATCTAAAAAACATCCAGAGCTGACTTTGTCCTCGTCATGCAGAGCTTTGTGATGCGGATTTAAACTGTAAAACTAATTAGTTGTGTTTCCTTGTGCAGTGGCAACAAATGCATTTCATTTTTCAGACAAATCTTTTTTCAGTGTTTCTCTCTCATTCTGTTGTGCACATGTGGAGCTGCAAGTCAACAAAGTCTGCTTCCTGTGAATGAAGCAAAAACTAAACACTGTGTTTGAAAGAACCCTTAAATTGATGTAAATTATAATATTTAGACACTTCTCTTGTAGATGAGTCATTTACAATTAGAACCACGCAAGTTTTCTTTGTGTATCAAGCAGCAGAAACATGTAGTAACATGCTGTTTGCTGGACTGTTGCTCATGTGCACAGTACGATGTAAAAATCATGAATTAATCTATATACTGTCAGCTTTATCCTCTGTGAAGGTTGAATTAAGCCCAAGTGGCTGCGTTACTGTAACTTTCATGTTAATCACATGATACAAACTGAGCCTAAAGGCATGTTTTCATATACAATCACTGGAAAAGCAGCAGATATAAAATGTTAAGTAAATTCCTCTGACAGCCCAGACGTCATAATTAAACCTTATTTATTGTAAGAATTGGAATCAGTTGATCCGACAACATCAGAAGAGACAGTTAATTACTTTATTTCATTCCATTCTTTCATCATGTGAGCAGCTTTCAGAATAACATACAGGATCCAGCTCTCCTTAAGGCTTTAATGCACTGAATCACTACTTTTTCCTACCTTAAATCTAAACTATGCACCTGAAGGCTGCATACACGGATTAGTGCTGATTAAAATCTTACACAATAGATGTGCTTATGAACGAGGCTTTTTGTTGCAAAACCTTTAACCCCACAAACTGATGTAATCCAGTTTTCCTTATAGGTGATTTAACGTTATTCTGACTGAAGTTTGAGAGACCTGCTGTATTTATTTACACCTTTAGATCTGATCAATATTCAAATAGTCAACTGTTAGTCCTAAAAGCATTAGTTAAAATAGTGTAATTTAATGTAATGTTAAAGATTTGTGGACTTTCAGGTTCAGGTTATTACAAGTGAGATGTAAAATTTCATGTTCTGAGCACATACTATGGTTAAAATAATACAGATTGTTAGATTTATCTGCACATAAGCTTCCCTTTTTCAGAATTCAGCGCATTTTATACTTTTTCTGAGATAAACTTTACACGCAAACTACAGTGATTCAATTATTGGGGCAATTTCTATTCGACCATCTCTGATTTGATCTTCAAAACATAAAATACAGATATTTATAGAGATATTTGTGAATTTTAGCTTTGTGGAAACCTTTTTCTCGAGATATTGTCGTTCAAACAGTTTCAGCTTTCATTGTGTGAAAAAGCCTGCTGAAAGTGGGTCGATGGGCAGTTTTTCAAAACACTTTCTTTTTTTAAAGTACTTGATATCTCAAAGTAAAATTATGATTTTAAAAAGTTTTAAGCAAATCCAGATGGTCGGTCAGAAGGCTGCTGATGATCTGAGATGGAATAACTCAATATACAGCCAGAAAAATAAATTATGATGTTCAGTATTTCACACAAGTAGAGAAAAGTCACTGCAGCCGTTAACTTTCTGGTTCTAAAAGCAACTCACTCTTATCGTCTCTTAAATCGTACATAAAAAGCATCTTTATCTTTATCTGAATCCATCCATCTCGTATCTTTATCAGATCCAAACATTTACTATAAACATTTATCACCTTCTCTTCTCCACCGGTGGAAAGTTTAGTGTCTTTAAAGTCAGTTTCTGTTTGACTTCAGGTTCAAAGTTTGGTTTCAGTAATTCTACCTTCACACATCTCACCACATTAACATGGAAACTTCCACTGTAAAAAAAAAAAGAAGGACCTTCACCTGAGAAAATGCTCATTGTTCACTTTAAGCAGTGTTTGAGATCTTTGAGATTTTGGTCGAAATCCTACAAAAAGATGCCTTGAGGGTGGATTTGTAAAGGCCTTTGTGCTGCTGTAGTATCCAGCTTCACATTCTGCAGTCAGAGGAGCCTTTTTGTTCTTTTTTACTCGGGTTTGTTCTCTTTCCAGCTCCTACTGCTGTTAAACCTTCTGCTTTCTCTCCCACATACTTAATGAACGGAGTCTCTCTTTTCTTTTTCCTTTGGTCCATTTTCTCACCAAATAAAGATTCACTTTGAGAGCATCTGGTAGAAAGTCCAACGACTCCAGACCTCATTAAGTTCTGTTAAAGACTATTAGATAAAAAAGGGACAGATAGAGCAGCTACACCAGTTTGTGTTCGCTCACTGTAAATGTGTTTTTAAGACTCACACTCGGTTGTAAAACGTGTAAAGTGACGGATCGAGTGCAGTTTGAAAATGGTGTTTAAATGTCATCACTAGAATGGAATGAAGATCTGATGGAAGCTGAACAGCTGGAGAGATTCAGATCTGCATCGTGACAGCAAGCTGCTTTTTTCCAAATGAAGGTGAAAATGGGAGTCATGATGAAAAAGATGTAGTTTTGTGTGAACTGCAGTTGTCTGAAGCACAATAGAAATAAAGTAAATGTGGATGAGGAGCAGCTGATATCAGACAGTTTGAGCTCTGTTTTCTCCAAGTTGTTGTCGTGCTGTTGAGGTTATTGTGCACTTTTGTGTGTTGCTGCTGTAATGAAACAGAAACACGACCCAAGGGAACACACACATGTTCCTGCTGTAATGATTGCATGGATACACCCTCCTCTGGAAACTCTCAGCTCTGTGATCCTGCCCAATTAGTTTACAGCTCCTCCTGTCAGCCTGTAAATGTTCTCTGGAAAGACATCATCCTCTAAACGGTAGATTTTTATAATTGCTGGATGTCATCCGGCCAATAATGATTCACAGACGGGGACACAACCGCTACCAGCAGGAGGTAGAAGGAAAAGATGGAGATGGACTGGAAACAAGAAGCCAAAGATCACCTGATGAGGAGGTCTCCAGGACATCTGACTGAACTCTGCAGATTTGGGGATCAAGCGGCCAAAATGAGTTTCCTTCGTAGGGTGGCTTCACTCAGTCCTAGAGATAAATTTGGTGGTTCGGCATATGATTCCTGGGCGGCTTCCTGTGGAGGTTTTTGAGAAATGTCCAACTGGTGGAGGAACCTGAGGGAGAACCAGAACTCAGTGGAGGGATTAGATATCTCATCTTACCTGGGAACACCTGGAGAACTGGAAGATGCTGCTGGGAGGTGTATGTTTTATCCTGCTGCCATCTTGACCCAGCTCTGGATAAACAAATGAAAATGGACTCTGGAGGTCCCTTGTTGATGGTCTGTACTTTGGGAGAGATGTCAGGCATAAGGGAAGTGGATGTCAATGGTTTTCATTAAGAAATTATAGCCCAACAACCAGCTGTGTGGCTACGTAGTTGGAGTTTCATCTGAAATGTATTTGGTTTAAGGTAAATCTGTAAATTTGTGAGTTGAAGTTCTGCAACCAAGACGATTGTTACCAAAAATTCGAAGATAACTGAGTCTGTTGTCTTCTACACCAACATCAGAACCTAGAAAACACAAGCAGCAGATTCTGATCAGTTCTCCTGGGTTCATGTTGTTTGTTTTTGAGGAGGTGCATTTTGGCTGCAGAGTTATTGAAGCTGCATGTGTGGGCTCCTTAAACAAATCTCTAGATTCAGTATTTTTAGTAGTATCTTCCACTGGAGAATTCTAACCTGAACCTTAGAACCAAGTGTTAACCTGGTAAAGACCACGGCGGGTTAAAGCTGAATCTGCCCTGTTCTTCAGCTTCATCATGTTTGCATGAAATAAAAAGAGGCCGGCAGTGTGTGTCTGTGTATCACATTTCAGATTCAAAAACCTTCTTTTTCCTTTTCTAAATTTAAATCCCACACGTTCCTTTAGTCCCATGGATGCACGGCTCTTAGAAAACAAAATCAGACACGGTTGTCATCACTTGACTGGAGCAGATTTGATCTTTTCAGCCAGTTGAATTCACTCGTATTGTGGCTTGTTGTGATGCTTTCTGCAGATCTGTAATGTGACTGTGTGGGTTCCTGAGCTGAGGACTCGTCCTCCTCGACAGGTTCGTCTCATCGGCTCTATAGAACAGTTCACACGTCGGATTACAAACGCCACCAGCCAAAAGCCAATTACACACAGCAGTACAGTGGATGTTCCCATTAACCATCCAGCATCCAGAACATTCAGCCCACTTCATCTCTGCCTCTATTTCTGTCCGTCTTTCTCCTCAGACTTGTGGAATTTAAAACAGTTATCAGCCTGTGGAGGTTCCGAGGTTTGACTTTTAAAGGTTTCTGTGTTTCCGGTGTGACTGTGCTGTCACTGAATCTTTGGTTTGTCTGGTGTCGCTGCAGGGTTTCTGGAGAGTAAAGCATCATTATATTCTGACAAATGAACTGAAGCCTCCTGAGTGTCTTCAGGCTTCTGGCATGTTGACATTTCCTGTTATCGTCTGAACCATGCGGCTCATTGTAATAAGAACATGGAAGCTAATCTGCTCACTGGGCCTTCGGCTGCCTTATTTGCATCTTCAACAAGTTGTACAGTTTTTTTTAGATTAATTTCTCTTTTATTGGACAGTTGATAGTGAGGCAGGAAATCCGGGTGGATGGGTCTGACGTTCTCGGCTGGAATCAATCCATTAATCATAATGGGATGATATTAAACAGACACTTGGTCGTAGGTTCTGTTACGATGTTAGGAAATTAGATGCTGGCAGGTTTTCAGTCGACCCACACTCCCTCCTGGGCCTCAAGCATCATTAATGCACAGAGAATCATCTTTCTGCTGCTAACACTCACCCAGTGACTCATCTGGATTGTAATTAAAAAGTTTCAGTTCTGGCTGTGTGTTTAAACATCTGCAGGATCCCACATCTCTGCTCTGATCTGTGCAAACTACCTTCCAATACAAGGTCCAACATTGATGTTAATCAGCCTCTGTGTTAAATGAAGTTAATAAAATATAAGCAGCAGGGAAAGAATAACTCCAGTGTGGTGCATTTTGCCTCTATTTCATTTACTTTCTGTTATTTTTATCCTCAAAACTTCAATATTTAAAAATGTAAAAGTAAATGTATTAATTAGATGTTTTATAAAACTATGGTTTTATTACTTTATTATCAAACGTGGACACTGGATTTTTGGGATTTTCATTTTTTTCCACGACTCTGTAGACAGAAGCCTGTGGATTTTCTGCTATAGTTATAGTTTTCATGGGTTTGTTGGTGGACTGTTGTTGCTGGGATCCTGTATTTAGGCAGAGTTTCTGTTCTCTTTTTCCTTGCATTTTGCACAAGGGCATGAACATTGCAGTTTTCAACGCTGTTTGCTGGCGTCTTTCACGTGGATCTCAATGCAGATGTTACTTCGGTTGGCTGTAGATCCTGTTTTGGTGTCACTTGACTCTTTTCCCATCAGGATGCAAACAGGAGTCAGCTGGGCCTGTTTAACGTTATTGTATGAGTAGAATATGACCGAATGTTGGTTGTTTGCAGTGCACATTAGTGGAAGTGTTTGCATCCGTTGAGTTTCTCCACTCATTTATTTGGGTTTTTCCTTCAGTGGAAAAGTTCTTGGCTTCACCTGTAAACTGTATCCTATAAAGTCTGATATCAGTGTCCACAAAACTCAAATGTTTGAAGCAATCAAAGAAAAGAGCAAAGGAGAGCCTGGAGCTGCTGCAGGAAAAAAATGTATCTTCTTGCAAAGAAATGACGACCAACATTTGAGTTTTTGTGGACACTGATATAAGACTTTATAGTACACAGTTATGCCTCAAAAGAACTTTCCAAAGGACCCTCTATGTATGTATGTATATGCATGTGTGTTTGTGTGTATATTTTTTCAGATATGTATTTTAAATGTTTTTATGAATACAGCTTCACCCTCCAACATGTAAAACCACCTATATGCTCATTTTAGTCCACTTCAAAACTACTTCCAGCCATGATTGATTTGTTGCTAACTCCATGTTCATTCGTGAACATATGAAATGCCTTTTTACTACAGTACAGATGTAGGGTTAGGGTTATGATGTTTAGTACGGATGCATTTTGACCGTAAACTGAGGAATTATTTGCCTTGAGCTTTAGTCACAAATTGTCATAGTGAGGTATTTAGAAGTATATTCTTAAGAAAACAAATGATGCTGTGTGCACTAAATGTATTTCAAATGCTGTTGGTTGGAATATTTGTCAGCTGTCTTGTGATATTTTCTGAAAATAACTGTATATTCTGTACCATAAAATCAATATCTGCTCACTTATATCAATATCTGGTACTTTGTTAAGGGATATTTTAGCATCAGCATCTCCAGACTGTGGAAAATGTACAGAATTAAGCAACAGAAAATTAAATTTGCAGTATTTTGCATTACCTTAATATGCATTTATGTACTTTAGTTTTAAAATGTCCTGAGTTTTGAAAATAATAAATAGAGATACAGCGATAAACAAAGCAGACAAAGAAAAACATTGATGTAGGTTAGTTGATATAGTTTAGGATTAAAAATCTCAGTACATTTTTCTCTTGTGTTGCTGTTTAAGTGTTTTCCACCACAGCTGACTGTAAACTTCACCTTTCTTCCTCTCCAGTAAAGTACATGCGTGAGGCAACTCCGTACGTGAAGAAAGGCTCTCCGGTGTCAGAGATCAGCTGGGAGACGCCTCCTCCCGAGTCTCCTCGCCTCGGCAGCTCAACCGTCACCTTCTCAGACCCTCCCAGTTCTCCCAGTTCTCCCACTCAGCCCTCCCTGTCTCTGAGCGGTGACCGGAGGTGCATCCCACTGAGGATGTGTTACGTAACCAGAGCCATGACCACACCTGACCCCGACAACAGGTAACAGAAACACTCACCTGAGATTCTCTGGAGAGTTTCAGTCTTTTCTAAATGACATCATTTGTATGCTGCTGCTGTTTCCTACAGACTATTGAGGAGTTCATTGATTAACTGCTCACATATTTCTACCAGCCGCTTCACCTGTAAGAGTTTTTAAAGATTTATAGCTTTTGTAGGAACAAACTGATGCACAACACACAAGATGGGAAATGTGAACAATTATAGAGAGACAGGTTTTTAGTCATTTTATGGGATAAACAGGAAAGAATATAGAAGATTTCCAGACTTTAGAGTCAAACTGAAACATGAGCTGATAATAAAACAGTTCATTATGGAAGCTGATGGTTACTGCTGTTCCGACTCTCAACAGACCTCATCAGTATTACAGTTTAAGCCCAAAACTGCTCATATCCTCACTGACTTTTCTTTGATAGTGATTTTTTTCTTTGACTTATAGTTTTTTGTTCTGGCTGGAAATGGCATAAACAAGTGACAAAGATGGTTGTATGCTGTGTTAGAGATGTTAATGATCAATTTTAACATGTTTTATTTTGCATGTTTACTACAAATGCATTGTCCAATTTATTCATACCCACTAAAATTGGTGCTATTGTTTCTACACTTTTCCAAATGGTCCTGCCAATTTCTACCAGGTTCTAAAGCATTTTAATCCACTGTGAGCTGATATGCCGCTGAACCAGCAGTTCTCTAGTCGGTTACTCGTCAAATGCCAGTCCTGGTTAAAACCAAAGAGCTCAGTGACAGAGAGCGGCACACTGAAGCTGCTCAGAAGACAGTTAAAGCCTATAAAGTCATATCCAAGTGTTTTAAAGTGTCAGCGTCTCCAGACAGACACTGAACAAGGCTGATGAACACTAACCAACTTCTCCAAGACAGACACAGAAAGAAAAGCTCATCTGGACAAAGAAGAAAGCTTTTGATCATCAGTTCTGTGGTTGAATGAGGCCAAAATTGAAGATGTGGTGAAGAAAAGGAGAAGCATTGATCCTTAAAAACATCGTGTGCACCGTCAAACACGATGGTGGGAATATAATGCTGTTTTTTTCAGCCAGTGGACCATAAAACCATTGCAAAGTGAACAGCATCATGAGAGAAAAGGGTTATATTAAGGATTCTGGAGGAAGTCACCAGGTTGTCTGCAGAAAAACCTAACTTTACACAGCATTGGAACAAGACAATGATGTGAAATGTGCAGCCAAGTGGTGAAAAACTGGTTAAAAGAAAAGAAATATCAACATTTTGGAGTCCAGACCCGAATCCCATAATGAATCTGTTGAGGAAACTGAAGACCAGCGTGAAGAGGAAGCCTTCCAACATCACAAAGTAGAACAAAATCCTAGAGGAGACATGCAAAAAGACGAAGAGTAATTATGAGAACTGTTCAATTGATCTGGTGGCAAATAAATGCAAAAACCCACCATTGAAATAGCTATAATTTATCATCAACATCTCTAACACTGTCTTGCTGTCTTTTGTCACTTAAAGTCATTTCCAGCCAGAGGAAGTCTATTGATTAAACAGAAATCCCCTATAAATAATGGTGATGGGTGATTTTGGGCTTAGCTGTGTGTCTTGTGAGTTCCTGACAGGATTTGCTTCGCTGACAAACGTTCCAAAGTTCAACCCAAAGATGGTTTAATGAACTAAAGGTTAACCCGTTCCTCTATGGTGACAGAACAGAGACGCCTCCTTCTGTATCCTGAGGAGATCATTTAAAGTGTTTCTCAGACCTTCAGTGTTTCTTAAAGAGCAGCGTTTGAAGTGGTGTTTCTATAATTCAGTCAGTGGGGGGTCGTCTGTTAGGAGGCTAATGGGTTGGTAATCCCTCAGTGACCCGGTCAGACGTCACCAGGACACATTTACTCCTTTTCCTCCTTCTTTCTCTACTTTAAACCACAGTTTGTCTGCTTTCTGTCCTAGCCATCTCTTCCTCTGCGTCTCTGTTTCCCTTTTCTGTTTTCAGTCTTTTGTGCTTGTTGGTGTGTTTCGGCCTCTTCTGTCCTCTCCCTTTCTTCCCTTTCATCGCCTCTCATTGTGCCTCCAGCTTTGTCTGTTATCTGTCGCATGTCTGGATCGATTCTCTCTTCCGTCTCCTTTGTCTTCCCGTCATTGTCGCTGTCGATTTATTCCTTTTTTCTGTCACTACGTTCTCATTGTTCCGTCCCTCCATCTCTGCATATGTAAGATTTTAGACGTCTGAGATGGTTGAAACTTGAAAACTTCAAAGTCGAGATGTAGCAGCGACTTCAAGGCAGAAGTTGGACTGTTCAACACCGAGCCTGTAGAATACAATCAGACATAAGAAATCAATTAAACAAACACTCTGCAAAATGGAAAATCAGAACATCATCCAGCAGGTGGTTCTTTGTTGGCTGGAAAACGCTCAATAAACTTAAGATAATAAGTTGAATCAACATCCTGGTGATTGTTACACTCAGATTTTCTTTCATTTTACATTTTCTCAGTTTGAAGAGTTCCTAAACAGTTTCTGCATCACATTCTGCATTAACACAACATGAGGCTGCTTCAAGTCATTATGTTAAATTATACATTTACATTAGGGACTGAAAATGATACCAGCCTTCATTATTTGTTAACCTTCTGAAGGCCAAACAGTTTCTGGGCATGAATTTGCATTTCATATAAAGTCCTGCTCCTCTATGGAAACAGCACATTAGCTGGAAGCAGAGACGATGCAAACCTGTTTTCTTTCAGTACAACAAACGTCTTGTTGTTTTCTTTCTCGTTTTGGTTATTTTGTCCCATTTTTCTTGTTTTCTCTCATTTTAGATATTTTCTTGCCTTGTTTTTCCTCATTTTAGCCTTGTTTTTGTTGTTTCGTGTCTCTTTGTGACAGTTTCATATCCACATACTGTAGACATTGAACTATCTCCATGTTTCCAGCCTCTCCAGACTTTTTCACTCTACTCTGCTCATCAGCTGTAGAAAGATGTTTCACCATGCTGAATGTATTTTCCAACAACTGTTTACTGTTTTTGAGATGCATTACAATTATTCTACCTTATATTTTTAGCTTTGAGCAGCTCCAGACTACCTGTTTTCCTCTGATTCTAGTCTTAAGATAATTACCGTCATACTTGCTGGTTATTATTGAATCTTTGGTGTTTCAGTTTATTCCACAGGAGACTTAACAGTCCGTGAATGTTCCTCCTTGTTCTGTACCTGAAAGTTTAATCCTGACTGAGGGTTGGTTAAACATCAGTCTGGTTGAAGCATTAAACCATTTAAGAGTTGAACATTCACTCTACTGACCTTAACATTGACTTTATTGGTGATGCGGTTATGGAAGGATTCGGGGTCGATATCTCATGTAGTGACAGTGAGGTTTTATTCTGCAGATAACACTGTTTTGTGGTTTGATAAAGCCTTAAGGCAGATTCTCAGATAAGGTCACATTTACCTCCACCAGCATGTTTTTATGAAGTTCTCTCCTTGCCAGGACAAATTCCCCCAGTAAAACTTTAGTAAATGTTTATATGGAAGAACGCCCAAGTTAAAATATGTTACGCTGAGTCCATCAAACTGTATAAAGGTTCACATTTATTCTGGAAACTCTGATGTTTTCTCAGAGTTCTAAGATAATAAGCTAAAGTCAGACATTGCAAGGCGACACTAAAGCTGCTCTCTGTTTTTCTTATTTTGGGTTCAGGGACAAAATGCTTTAAGAGGCTTTATGTTAAGTGACAGGAGAATCTGCTGCAGTGTTGCATCCCTCTGAGGGTTTCCTCCTCATTTGAGCAGATGCTGTTTAAACTGTGTTTAAGCCTGAGAGGAGATAAAGAAGAGTGAGATCTGAATAAAGGGAGACACGTAGAGCCATGAGGAAGATAAAAGACGAAGCAAAAGAAGTGAGGAAGAGGAGAGAAGGAAGAGATAGACAAGAACTTTATTTAACTTTAGTATAAGGACAGACTTGATTTATCTTCATATTTAAATATTCAACATGCTGATAAAGTTTTCCACCTTAACACGTAGCCTTAAATGACAATGGTTGGACCGAGCTGCATTCTTTCAGATGGCCAGCAGGGGACAACTCCACTGGTAGAAGTCTATGAGAAAATGACTCTACTTCTCTCTAGATTTGTTGCCTCAGTAAACATATTTCTAATTACTTTATGGTCACAATTTTTAGTTTAAAGTCTCCTTTATATTAATACAGAATGATGTTAATTCAAATAATTATCCTGTTTTAAAAAAAAAACAGATGATAAAGCAGGATGTGCTTTAGGGCGAGGCTACCTTCTGATTTGAGATTCAGAGAGACTTGGTGTTTTTTTCCGGACCAATTTTATTTGGAACTGATATACATTTGCAGTAAAAATTAAGATCTTGTTGTCAAAATTTAGAATAACGCAAAAATACATAAATAAATGTTTTACACGTTTATTTTAAAGCAAACATTTCACCATTTATTCTTCACTGCTGATAGACTATCACTTAACCAAAAAATACCAAAAAATGCTGATTATCAGTTCCGGTATTTGGCCTTAGACCTGCATTTTTTCAGATGGCCAGCAGGGGGCGACTCCTCTGGTAGCAAAAATAGATCACATTGTATGGAAGTCTATGAGAAAATGACCCTAATCTCACTTGATTTGCTGCCTCAGTAAATATTTTACTATTGACTTTATGGTTTCAATTGCGAGTTTCAAGCCCTCTTCAATACAGTATGATGTCATCAGACACCACCATATGGCTTTAGAATGGTTCTCCACAAGCACATCACGATCCATCTTTTATGTACAAGTCATGCCTTTGTAGGATGATATTATACACTTCATTTTTTTAACCTTTATTGATCCCCTTGGGGAAATTCTTCTCTGCATTTGACCCATCCTATTCAAAGTTAACCTTAACTATACATACTAGGAGCAGTGGGCTGCTGCAGTACAGCGCCTGGGGAGCAGTCAGGGGTTAAGGGCCTTGCTTAACGGTCCACAGTGGTGGGGACTGGGACAAGCGGCCGCTCTCACTTTCCCACCTCAACCTCTTGCCGGTCTGGGGGCTCGAACCAGTGACCCACCAGTGACAAGTTCGCTTCACAAACCACTAGGCCACCACTGCCCCCAATTTAATTTGGAAAAGGCAAAAAAAAACAAAACATAAAAAGGCTTATTGTACATCTTTCCTCCAATCATTAGTTTTATTTCACCAGGGTCGAGTTTACAAAATTAAGCTTAAAACTTATTTAATTGGATGTCATTTTCCAGGTAACTTATTTGGTTACAGATCACATGTTATTACCAGGTGAAACTAAGTTATTTTAGGTCCAGAAAACTGACCACTATCAAAAATAGAAAATTTCCCTGAAGGCGTTTTAGAATCTATACATCGTACAACACTGTGTATTCTTAGAATGTCCATTTCGATAATGAAGATCTCTCCCCAACACTTGTAATGAATGAACTTCTAATGAGGAAATAATTTCATGGAGAAGGTCCCGGTTTTGGTAAAATAAACAGTAACAGGAAACAATATAGTAAAGAAGTAAGACAGCAACAGACAAACACCTTACATATAAGGTCATACACCCGAATTTCCCCATTGGGGATCAATAAAGTTATATCCTATATTCTGTATTCTGTTAGATTTAATAGTTTAATTTAAATAAATGTTTCTATATTATAGTGAAAACATAAGAATTTTCAGCTCTATTGTCACTCGTCTTGAATGTTGCTTTAAAACAGATATAATAGTAGAACATTATAGTAGAACATAGAACATTTCCTTCAGAGTTACAGAGTAAATGAATTAATATTAATAATCCAGTCACTGCATGGATCATCTGTATTCTGGAACCGTTCTACCAGGCTGGAACATATTTTCTATATATAGTAATAATCCTGTGAGAACGACTTCTCTTTGATCAATCAGAGACTCAACTTTATTCAAACAGGAACAGACTTATGTAATGTATGTAATACACACAGTCACAGCGGTCATCTTGATGTCCTCCACTGGTTCCCCATGTTCCTCATGTATGTTCCCCATGTTCTCCATCTATGTTCCCCATGTAAGATCCTCATGCTCCCCATGTTCTCCCTATATATTCCCTATCGTCCTCATGTTTGCATCATCCATGCAACAGATAGGTATTTTATCCCTGCAGACAGTCAACATCTTAGCTTGAAAATGGTAACCTAGCTCTTTTAAAATCCTTTCAGTCAAGTTGTTGCTTAAACAAACATTCTTAAAGAACCTCCCTTACCAAATGCACATCTGGAGCTGGGGTTCCTCCTGTTCTCCCCCTCTGTTCTCCCCTCATCTGTCCTCAATGAACTCACCTTTTACAGGCAGCAGGTCTATTTTTAACCAGAGTAACACCTGGATCTGATCTAATTCATCTCCTCCACTGGGCTTTTCCAGGCCTCCAGTGATGATAACAGAAAGCTGCAGAGGAAGCAGAGTTAAACCACCCAGGATCTGGAGGAGATTCAGTTTTTCTAAAGCAGCAGCACCTGGACAGTAGACTGCTGGTAGCAGGATCAGGAATATATTCTCACTGTCGCCTCAGTTCATTCACTGAACACTGGCTGCATGTTGACATACATTCTTACATCGTTTCTTCTTCAGATACTGATTAGCCCTTAGACAGATGCACTTTATGTCTAAATTCACATCCCTTGTTGCTCACAGAGAGGTGTAGCACATATCAAGTTAAAGTGCATAACCTGACCTTTCCAACAGTTGTAGCTGCTTATCTATGCAACGTGTTGGTGATAAAAACAATCTTGAATTTACATTAGATTTAAAAAATCTGCCCTCAGGTCTGCATCCATTACTGTTGTTATGCCACTGCACAGGTATGTTAATACCATGTCACCATAAAGACTAACCACAGATATTTGTACAATTGGAGAGAAAAAAAATATGAAGACAGATCAAACTTTTCACCCATTTTCACACGTAAGTCACAAAGTCTGTGTCATTGTACAACGTTGGCCAATCACATATCAGAGTAAACAGCAGAACCTACCCTGTCCTATATACTAGTTGTTTCTCTGTGTGCAAAAAAATAATTCCGTTTAGGAATCGTCTCCGACATAACTCTGACATTGCATCCAACTTTGTGTGAAAAATAAACACAAAAAGTTGGATTTGCTTCCATTGCAAACGTTCAAACGTTGAGTAGCTGTGCATAGAAAGGCAGTGATGACGGTCTAAGTGCACAGTGACAATTGGAGGCAAACATTTATCGGGTTTTTCATCTCTGCTACTGTATGTGAACACTTCAGGGGATAAAATAATATTTATTTCCGTTAGGCAGTAAGTACATATTTTTACCTATTTCTAAGTCATACAGGATCCCACTGTCCTGGTTCTGATATTTCCCCTACAGATTTATGGAAACATATCTCTACTGCCATGGTGAGATACATGTAAAAACATGCAACACCCTTTAATAATGTTTTTTTTAATAGAAAAAAAAACCCTCATATAAATTAATGAGAGAACTGGATAGCCCAGCCCATATGAGCAGCCCTTACAATGACCAAGATTAGAGCTTGAAATGAAAGGTAGTGAAATTTCCCTGAAAACCCCTCCAGGCTCAGAGGGTTAAACAAAAGTGCATTACTGAATTTACATAAACACACACGATGAGTTTTTTTACACTCCAGCTTCATTTCTGATATTTTGAACATCATACGATAAACACAGAGTTCAAATTCTTCAGCCGCATTCAAATTTCAGCATGATGCCAAACTGAACAGTCGATTATCATTTTGTCTTTTCAATGTGTGAAACGGGAATAATGTGCTCACTTATTGTTCCTTCCTCCACAGAGCAGTGGGCAGATTACCTTTGCTTTACCTGCTTTACTTTATGCAGCTGAATATTTCATGCTGCACCATAAAGCGACCCAGTGCTCAGCTTTATACGCTGTATGCAGCCACGTGTGCCTTTTTAAAATTCATATTCAGCGAGCACACAATCAAAGAGCCATTCAGAGAGATCGAGAAGCATCTGCTTTCCTCTGGAGGCCAGAAACTCTCCCGTATGATATAAGCAGATTAGTTATGGAAATTCAGTGGAGACGGATGGTATCACATGGCCCAGAGAGGCAGCCGGAGCAGCGCTGCTTCATGTTCTAAACTGACTTGAATGAACTCAGATTTCAATGCACTTCATCCCATTGTTCTGAGCGGGTTCCCATTATCATTGGATGAGACAAACGAGCATCTGTTGGAGCTGGAGCCTGAATGGAGTCGGGTTCGGAAACTATTAGTCGACACCAAATTGGGGTTTCCTGATAAGAGTGGCTCTGTGTTTTCAATATTCAAAAAAGGATTTTGTTCATGTGTCAATCATGAAAGTTTGAACTCCCTGATGATAACAGAGAGGTTAAAGCTGTTTTAACTCCTCTTATCTGCTCCTCCAGACAGCTGGAGCTTCACTCTCCTGATGCCCGACACACCGTGGTGCTGCGCTGCCCGGACCAGCCGGCTGCCCTGTCCTGGTTCTCTGCCATGCACTCCGTCACATCGATGCTTGCTCAGGTCTGTCTCTGGTCTCATTCATTATGCAGGTAGCTCTCTGCATCATTAGATAGTTCATGTGTTCAGTGTTGTGAAGCATCATCCATCCTGACACCCTGTCATGTGACCACAGCGGGTTCTGGCTGAGGTCATCCAGAACACGTCCAGGACCGGAGTCGCTGGCAGCAAAGAAATCCGACACCTGGGCTGGCTGGCAGGGAAGGTAGGAAGGTTTTACTGATGTTGTGGGGACATAGATCTGTTTACACTCGGGGACCTTTTGGAACAAATGACAAGTTCACATAATTTAATAATTCAGTTGTAGGGTGAAGACTTGGTTTAACTGAAGGTTAAGGAAAGAGTTGGACAAAGACAGAACTTCCAGTGTGTGTTTGTGTGTCTGTATAAAACCCAATTAATGCTTTCTCTGATCATTCTTTCATGTTTTCTACGATATGGATCATGATTTAGGAATTATTCTAGGGTAATGTTTCATTTGCATTGCCTATTGAATAATCTTGTTTTGAGGTGAATCCTTTAAAACCAATTAGTTTTGACTGTAAGTAAGTAGAAAGCATTTATTGTCAACACGCAATATTGGCCACTACATCCAGTGAAATACTGCATAATATGCATTAATTAATAAAAAATACTAAATCTGAACTAATGGAAACATGATCAAACTGTTAGCCTAGTTTATTCATCATTTTCCGGACTCTGAAAGTTCTGTCCATGTGCTAGGGTGTTAGGATAATAACAGTAAAATAAAAATATCCCGACCGCTAACCTGTCTGAGGTGAAGAAAGGGTCACAGTGTGACCTGCTGTTAGATCTTCATCCGTCTTGTCTCCATGTCAGGGATCATTTATAATTCTAAGTATTTAATTAGGTTTCTGTTGCTGTTCCATATTTATAAATGTGTACAACTTCATGTGGATCCTGTTTAATAAACTCAGAGGAAAAACTCCTAAACAGCTGGAAGCAACAAACTGAACATCAGCTCCTTTTTATGGACCTTTCAGTCTGTAATAAATGTGAAATTATAAAAGAAAGTGAAGGTGTTTGGCAAACTGTGTCTTTGGTGCTCTGCCAAAGTCATGAAGCCGACGTGTTCAGATCATCAGACAGGAGTTAATGTCTGCAAGAGGCTTTAATATCCTCTTGAGATGCAGTTTGTGTGCAAACGTTTGGTATTTTTGAACTGATGGTACAGTGTGTCGCTAAAACACTTCAAAACTGTCACAGTTGAAGGCGGCATAAAAAGCCAGCTGTCATGGAGAAGCAGCAAACGCAATAATCACTTATTCAATTCATCAAACTCATCACAGGCTGCTCAACAGAACCGGCTGTACAGTGAAGAGAGACTTGAGGAAACTGTTGTAATCCTGCTACTTTCTCACCTTTGCACTTTTTGCATTTGTTTGTTTCAGAAATGACATATTTGTTATTTTGCACATCTACTATAGAAACACATCTTTGAAATTCACACAGCGAAGCTTCACTGTGCTTTCAAACAGACTCACACCTGCACATCCATACCTGGCTGCTTCAGTCCTGGAGAATTTGCCAGTATTTGATCCTTCAAATGCAGTACAATTCTGTTACTTAGCAACATATTCTCATTATGGTAAAAAGATGACCCCTGACCCTCTAAACCCTGCAGTGTTATTGGCTGAGGCAGAACTTCAAAGAGCAGCTTTGGATTCCACGGCTGGGCTGCAGATAAGCTCTCATAATGAGAATAGTTATGGAGCATTGGAAGATGAATACCAGGCTGTGCATGTGTGAAAATAAGTGTACCTGCATTTATTTTTAGATTATTCCCACCTGGATGCACAATAGTGACTCTACACATTAAACACACAGCGTTCCTCTATGCGGCACTGATGTGAGTCACTTTATGGCTTCTCAAACTGAGCAGCCTTGCAGGTCAAAGTGCTTCTTTTATTTACTGAAATTTTCTTGAAGTTGTTTCATTAAAGTGAATCTGTCCTCGTCTATCAGGACTGTTTTGTGCTGCTGGTCAGACTGAGTAACAAACATGAACCACCTCTGCTGTGCTTGGGTCAACAGAGGCAACGTTTGTTGATAATCCTCCTGATCAGAGCTGCCATTTAATGAAAATGTAAGAAAATAAGTGAATGAAAAGAGTTGCAAAGAAAAGAAAAAGAAGAATGACAGAATACTTCAAAAACAAGTGCAGTAATCCATTAAGACAATAACTGACATTTGCAGCCAGTATTGTTTTGTTTGTCATTGAGTAACACAGTCGTCCATTAGCCTGCAGAGTGTACAGTGAATGGATGGATGGGACAGCTGCTCCTGATCATTGTTCATCTGTTGCTGCTGCAGACGGAGAGCGAGAAGCAGAGCTGGAAGCCGGCGCTGGTGGTGGTGACGGAGAAGGACCTGTTGCTGTTCGACAGTTTACCGCGAGGCAAAGAGGCCTGGCAGAGTCCTGCACACACTTATCCACTGCTGGCAACACGGTAGGTTTAATATGTAGAAACTAACAAACACTGATCAGCCACAACATTAAAACCACCTGCATGAAGTTGTGTAGGTTGTCTAAAACAGCTGTAGCCTGTCGGTGCATGGACATAGGACCTCAGCAGTGGTTTCTTTAAGTTCTATTTTTCGGTTTTTATATCAGGCTTGTTACGGAGAGTTTGGAGACGAAGTCTACGTTTGGGCTATTAAGCATCATAGAAGTCTTTGTCATGGTGCCGTTGCTAGCTAAACTCCCACAGTGCTCTCTGCTGCCAAGAAGGAACTGACCATAGTCTGAGTGACGCCTCCTCTGGTCTCTACAGTATTAAACAATAAGGATGGTGGAACAACCTGGTATTACAGCTGATCTGTATTGGGGAACAGCTTAGATGTAGAAATGCATTTTTTTTTCAGTTATCAAGCATATATGTTGGATTGATTTTATTAAATTTAATGTACTTGAAGTGATGATTTAAGAGAACTGTATCAGATTGGGACTAGATTTCACCAGATGCTAAATATAAATGACTCGGATTGGATCAGGGGCAAAAAAAACTTGATGGGACATCCCTCCATTTCACCATAGGAAAAGTATTTACATAACCTTAAATAAAACGAACCACAATTCAACCGTGCTCAGGCACATGATGTGTGTGTACAGTGGTTTAACAAATAGCAGGGCAAATCTCATTATTAACAATGATAAAATAGAAATATATAATATGTTAAATATCTAAAAAAAATTATGATGTATAAAATAAGATTAAAACTAAATGAGATTTTTTGTGTTTGTGTGTTTATTCAGTCTGGTCCACTCAGGTCCTGACCGAGGGTCTCCTCACTCCGGCACCGAGCTTTTCTTCGCCACTCGGACCGGAACGAGACTCGGCATCGAGACCCACCTGTTCCGGACGGAGACCACCAAGGATCTGTCCCTGTGGACCAGACAAATAGTCAACGGATGCCACGCATCAGTCGAGATGATCAAAGAAGTCTCCACAAGTGAGTCCTCCTACACCACACGTTCATATCAGTAGCACCTTTAAAATGGGTGAAAACACTCAGAAACTCTGAGAGCTGAAGCTGTGGATGAAGCTGTGCAGGTCAGTGCTGCATTCTGAGCTGCTTCCTCAGACGAGTTCAGACGTGTTGCAGTAAAACACATCCAGAGAGGTTTAAAGGCTGCCTGAGGTATAAAGCAGAATGTAAAGATGCACAGACTCTCACGGCCAGAGGACCGATAGAAGAGAGTCTGTGATATAATTTGACAGCCATATGGAAGATGTGGACAAAGCGCTGGCTATTTATAGAAAGGAATGCTATTCTAATGTGTGTTTGGCATTGGGTACTGGTCGTCCAGGGAATTCCAGCAGAATACCTCCCCCATCTCCCCCATCTCCCCCTCTTGGCCTCCCTCTCAAAGCACAGAATGTCCTGGGAACTGCTCCTCTCCCCTGAGTCCCCGTCTTCTCCCCATATATAAAACCAGGATGAACATCACTGCTCATATATGTATCCAGCAGCAAATGATACACGACCTCATCACTGTGTCCTTGTTGTCAGCGCCATACTCTTGTTAAAAGTTTCTTAAAACCGTCTGATCCAGGTGGAAGTGTTTCGGTGTAATCAGCGTAGCAGGGCTTGATTTAGATTTAACACTCAGAGCTGTGTGGCATTAATCTGATTTTCTATGTCATGGTGGTTAACCGTGAAATGTGAGTGTTACAAGGACATCTCACTTAATCCCAAACTGCTGTCTAGACTGATGCAAGTTGCTCAATATCAACATGCTGTAGCTCAACTGTAGAATCAGCAGATTAAAGTTGGATTTCTCACCTCTGCTGGGTGATTTCAGGACTTCACAGGACGCACAGTGTGGACGCACAGTATTTTAAACCTCCTCCTTCTCCTTTCAGCTTTGTGAAAATCCGGTTTATGATTCTTATTGGTGCAAGGAATCTGTATTGCTCAGTGTGGCTCCGCCCACCTCCATCCTTCAGAGTCCTAATGAGGTACAAGTGAAAAGAAAAAGTTAAATTAAAAAAAAAAACTGGAATCAACATGTCCAACATTTTTCCCCACAGGAGAAAATGTTGTCTCCTCATACTGTAGATATTGAACTATCTCCATGTTTCTAGCCTCTACTCTGCTCATCAGCTGTAGAAAGATGCTTCACCACCTGAATGTATCTTCCAACAACTTGTTCCTCTGTTTACTGGTTTTGAGCCATGCTGCATTTATTTTTATTCATCCAGTAGGTTAGATTTTCCTCTCAGCCTCTCTGTGGAAACACTGCCTGCAGTTCACCTGGAAACTTTATGTAATGTGACAGATGGATTTTCAGTTATGCTGAGGAACACAGAATTTTTTATTTTTTACAGGATTTGGTTGATTTTTGAATTAGACTTGTAAAAGAAATAGATTTTGTTTAAATATCAGATTTGGTTTCATTTTTTCTGATAAAACCGTATGTCCCAAATGATTAGTTCAGGGACTGTCTGGAAGTTGAAAATCTGGTGATTCTTTCTGTTTTTACAGTTTCTGGCTCTGATAAATGATGTAATTTTGGCATTTAAAAAAAGAAAAAGAAAAGAACGAAAACTTGCCTTTCAAACCTGCTGGTGGGTTTGGGAATTCATTTGACAAACTTGTTTGCAAATAACTTTATATTCATACATCCAGCAGATGGAGAAACATTCATTTGAAGTCATATTTTTGAGCACCAGATGACTATACGTCCAGTTTTTTAGTTTTTATTCAGCTCTGTGTCTTTAACTCCTGAGGGAAACAGCTGCTGTGATTTTTACCTCCTCTGTCTGGTTTGTGCTGCTCAGCATGTAGAAACACAATGAGGTTTTCTGCTTCTGGAAGGAACACTGTGATCAAAAACAGTGAATCTGCAGTTCCTAAAAAACAAAACAGGGACCTTAAAGATGCTGTAATGATTCTCAGGTCACTGACTGACTGATGGGAACAGCTTCAGTTCTGCAGATATTAGTCACAAATCCATTAAAATGGTTCCAGTTATTTATAAAGCACATTTAAAACAACATGCTTTAAAGTGCTTTACAACATAGGAGTAAGATTAGTGTTCCAAATTTTTTGAACAAGTTTTAATATTAAGGTAAAATCCCTATGATATTATTTATCATGCAAATTTACCAGAGTAATTTAAATATTATGGTTAAAATCCTACGATATTATATAATACAAGTTTACCTGAATATTTTAGGTATTAGGTTTTAGACTGTTCAATAATGTTTGTCATACAAATGAACCTTTCTAACATTCATGTTAAGGTAAGAACTTACATTATTGTATATTCTACCAAATTACCTAAATACTTTAAAAACTAAGGTTAATATCCTACAAAGTTATACACAGAAAGTCCAAATAATCCAAAGATTCCATTTAAATAAGCATGCTGGTGATAGTAAATGTGACCTGATGATGGATGAAATGTCAGAGATGCACTAAACTGATATAATTTATCCTGATAAAGAAACAGACAAATAATATTATCAATACATGAAATAGTTGTTAAGACATTTGACTCGTGTTTCTAATCCTCACAGTGATGATGGAGGTCAGAGAATCACCAACATCAGCAGGTTTGATCCTTTAAAAGCCACAAATATACAGACTTCCAGATCAGTCCATCTGGTAGTTTATTGTGGACCAACAAACAAACGAACAAACAAACAGAAGCACATTGTGATTCACAGAGCGGCTGCTGTTTGCCTCAAAACATTAGTTATAGCAGCTTTCATTCTATAATTGTGATTCAGGATCCAGGTCAGTGATACGACCAGCAGCATCAAAACAGATGAATGTGGTTTTGAATGTTTATTGCTCACTATTGACTTTCTGTCTGAAATGGATCCTATAACTTGTGTGAAACAGACGGATGTTAGCAGCTGGACGCTGGAAAGTAATTTACGCTCTGAGAAGAATCTTCTGATGCATACAAAGTTCACTCAGTCAGTTTCAGCAGGACACATTACGCTGACCTTGTTCATCTGGTAACGTTCTAAATCACTGTGATGGTTTATTCACTGTCAGAGCTCATGATAAAGATTTATTCTGAAGACAGATTAACTCTCCGTCACTCAGCGGGTTTTAAAGGGGAAACTCATTTGTTCGGCTCTGAAATCAAATTGCTCCAGCACTTGGCCTGCTGGCATTTCTGCTATTATCATGTCCAAGGTGACTTTTCACAGGTTATATTGATATTTTGAGCAATTAGCAGGAGGAGCAGCTGCGTGTCATGTATTCACAGTTTAAACTCCGCTCAGGTCTGAGTGTCTGCTGGATGCTTCACTGCACGATTTACACTCTAGCTCTAACTTAATAACAGTCAGTAATTAAAATCGCTCTGCCTGATCCAATACAGAGAAAAGGACATCTTGGAAAGTAACTTATTCACTTTGTTGCAGAGATGAGAAGATTGATACTACTCTGCTGTTCTGTGTTGATCAGAATCAGAAATACTTTATTGATCCTGAGGGGAAACTGCTCACGATACAGCTGCTCCCATTCAAAGTGTTAGAAATTTAAGCAGTAGAAAAAAGTATAAGTAGAAAATATGCCCTAAAATATAAACATAGGTAGAAAAGCATATGCATAAAATATAAAAATGTGCATTATACTAAGAAAATATAAGTATACAGTGTAATATATAGTAATGGAGTTATATTTGTGTTATTGCACAGAGAAGTGGAAACAGAAGGAAACAGCAGGCCTGGCTCTGGCTTAATTAACCGTTAAATCCAGTTTGTTAATAAGTAGAAAAGCCAAATTATAACAACCTCGAGTTGGTTTTGGTTTTGCAAGAAATGGTGAACAGTGACCATCTTTCTGCCAAACAAACAACGTGGTGAGATTGTTTTCTGAAATGCTGTTTCTGAGGTAGGTTTCCAGTTTTCAGCTACATGTTGGAGTGAGATTTTGCTGAAGGTGGGTCGGAGAATAACTATTAACATACTCATTATATTTGCTTTACTTGATACTAGTTTTTGCAACTGACACTATAAAGTCTATGAGAACAGATACAGGTGCTGGTGAGGGGAAAATGTTAATCAATAAAGTCCCATAACACAAAACCCCAAATGAATGACTGATAATAGTCAGAGAAAATTATTGTACAGTAAAATGTGTTTTCATTGCTACTATATATTCTTAGTGGAAGCACCAATACAGAAAATACTGTCACTGCTGCAAGTTTGCTGCTGTTTGACTCAAAGGTAATATGAAACTATTGACATGACAGGAAAATATTTGTAACTTTAGCAGCTAGACAGATTTGTGCACAGCTCTCACTTTGGAGAAACTTGTGTGGACCTGCTGCTGTCTCATGATGCAGGTATTAAATAAAGTCAGAGGAAAGATTCCTAAACAGCTGGAAGCAACAAACTGAACTTCACCTCCGGTTATTGTTTTGTGACAATAAGTGTGAAATCACAGAGAAAAGTCAACGAGATGAAACTGAACATACATAAAGGATGTTTTGTGATATTTGGACTAACAATGTGGGATGTTATTGGACCAGTGATGGTGCTTAAATGTGGAAAAACTCTGATGTTCAGATGTTGTCTCGTGTGCAGAGGAAGTCTGTTTAACATATAGAACAGTTTTTCTTTTTGAAGTAGGGTTCTTGTGGCTTCCTCTTATTTGCTGTGCGATTAGTTTGGCCATTTGGAGAAACCTGTTCAAGGTCGAGAACCAACTTCAGGATTCAAACAATTACTTTACTACTGGTTTCAGATGAGTCTGTTAAAGGCAGTAATCCAGCACCTCCTCCTCCAGCTCCTCATTAATGTTGTTGTCGAATTGACTGCTGTAGAATCTGTTAGATTGTCTTGGAGGTCGGTTGGGTTTATTCTTAATGAACAGGTAAACAGCTTAATGACTTTAAACAGCAGTTTTGTCTCAGCGGTTGTTGAAAATCATCCTGTTAGCTGCTGTGACACTCGAGTCCAGTGAGGTTCAGTTTCTAAATATGAAGTTTGTCTCCTGCTGCTAATAAGTTTAAGACAGTAAAAACAACTTTTGTCCTGTAATAACCTTTGAGTGTTTCCACAGTTAGTGTCTGATTCATTCATTTACCCTCTTACCCTCTGCTTCCCTGTTATCTGCCTTCCTGCCCTCCTCCCGTCTCCTCCACTCAGACATAAAGAAGAGCTTTTGTTTCAGCCTGAAAAGACTCTTTTCTCTGCGAGTGTTTTCTGGTGGGAAACGCTGTTTTCCCTCTCAGGTAGAAGAGTCGAGTTTCAGCTCCGATATTCATCCTGAGCTCAACAAAGAGCTGCACTCTGTGCTCCATTTAAATCTCCAGTTCTGCCATTAGGGAGACATTTGTCCTGCCACACTGTCTATACATCATTAGAGTAATATTACACATTATGAGCCTCATTTCTCATCCTGATTGGGATGTCTGCCGGGTTAAAACACAATATTATGCAGTATGTTTGGCTGCATGCGCCTCATTTTTCTATTTGATTTAAAGTGATCAACATTGTTTTCTGAAGTTGTGATCAACACCCTGATGTTTTAGTGGCTTCACAGGTGATAAGAGCAGAGACGTCATATTAATAATGTGCTGCTCACCTGACGTTGTTTTTATGGTTATCGAAGACTGGTATCACTGCTCAGCCTTCAGGGAAAGGAGGCTCAGATTCAGGAGCAGCAATATGGATTCTAAGGAGCAGATATTTACCTTTTGTGAAGCTGGAGAGGATTGATGGGAGTTTAACCATCCAGGTCTCATGTGTTTTGTGGACAGTTGTGTTCTCCTGGGAACCCTGTGCAGGGAACTTCTGGAGTCCAGTGTACCAGGACGTTCAATCCTTGTACAACCAAATTGAGTTGTATTTAGATTCTCGGCACAAAGTTGAGTCTGTTTGTGATGTTCATGGACTCGATCTTGAGTTGCAGTCGGTCTGAGGAGGATTCTGGCTTAGAGAACCTCAGGGTCTCTGCTTTTTGCAGATGGTGTGGTTCGGTTGCTTCATCAGACCGTCACCTTCACTAGTCAGAACTTCTGAGTCTGAGGTCATGATTCTCTGTTGGAAACTGCTGGATTTCTCCCTCTGGGTTGAGGTTGAGGCAAAGGAGTTTGAGTATCTCTGGATCTTGTTCATTAGTTTCAGGAAAATGGAGCGTGAGATGGACCGATTGGATCCCAGGAGGAACTAAAAGATGTTGTCTGGAATGAGCTGCTTAATTAAGCAATTTGTTGCAGGTCAACTCTTCTCATGTTCATTATCAGGAGTTGGACTCAATAAGGCGTCCAACAAAAAGATAAATACATAAACCTTTAAGAACATCTTAAATGGAATAAACTGTGATGCAAAATAATTGATAATATTCACATTATATTATATTAACTTATTTTACAAACTAGGTTATCTTAAGATGTTATATTCAAGATGTTAGTGTTGAATTTTAATTATTTCTCAGTTTTCTTAACAATTTTAATTAAAGTGCCATGTCTGAAAGCTCACCTGGACAAAGAAGAAAGCTTTAGTTATCAGTTCTGTGGTCGGATGTGATGGAAATAGAGTTGTTTGGACACAGACGTGGCTTTTGTTTGGTGAAAGAAAAGAGAAACATTCTATCCAAGGAACAGCATCCAACTGTCAGCTGAGAATGTGAAGCTTTGGGGGAGTTTTTCAGAAAATGGTTCAGACACCAAAGAAAACAGCACCATGAGAAAAAAGGACAACATTAAGATTCTAGGGACAAATCAAATCAATTTAGCATCTCTGTGACTAGATTACACTGTTGTGGAGAATAAATCACATGCAGCCTGTAAATGAAACCAGAGTACAAAACCAGAGTGAAGCACATTGATTAATTCACAACCTTGTGCAAACAGACTAATATTCCAACACTAGTGTGTTTTCATCGAAGTGGACAAAGACGTGAAGCAAGCAGACATATTCAGCCTCATCCAGGTGTAAAGTTGTCATTGGATAATTGGCTGAACAGGGTTTCAGGTTTATTGAATGATAATCTGAGGAGGAGAGTTTGACAGAAAATGCTGCATTAAACCTTTCTTCATCTGCAGTAAAACACATGTTGTCTGTATGTTGGAATGTTTCAGTGGTTTTGTGTTTGTTGGACAAACAAAAAGAGCTTTAAAGACTCACATATCTGAGCATAAGACTTTATTACATGAAACATGGATTATATTACTGCCTGACATGTACAGATGAACCTCAGCTCTGCAGCATCACTAAGTTGTGGGATTCTTCATCAACCTCAGAGATCCACACTTTAAACACAGTGGAGCCTTTGGCAGAATGAAGAACTGATTTTGTCGTGTTTCCTCTGAGTCGTCACACTTGTCAGATATTAATGGCTCAACTTTTGTATTTTCCTCCTTGTGACTTTATTTAGTTCCTGACATGATGTTTGCCCTCCGGCAGAATGAGCTGCTGGATTTATCATGTTTCTTCTGGTTTGTCACCTTTGACAGATGCTTGTTCTGGAACTTTTTCTACTTTTTCCTGGTTAAAGCTGCACAATACTGGAAAAAAAATAGTATGATCAGGATTAGGGCTCTGACTATAGATCCCACTTGTGGATTTATGATCAAATAGATTAAAAACCCAATTATCCAATGAGAACTGTACACTTGGTTTAGGTTAGAAGGAGGCCTAAACACTAAACCCTCACAGACTTTAAAAAGTGAATTTGTCCTCATGTTTCCTGGTAATTTAATCACCTGCTCAGCTGATCTTTCCCTGTTTGTGACATCAAAGCGTTTATACATTTTAGCAAACTACCAAAAGTCAGGAAAGTCATGAACATCTGAAAATCGTATGCAGATATTTGACAGAAAATACAAACAAGTCTACAAACATCAATAAATAACCTCCACACCGAGCGGATCCCTACAGATTTCTTCTACACCATCCATGCTTGGTTTGTCTACACTTTGTTTGGGGCAGAACATCCACATTTACACGTCACACACAGAAGAGGTGCATAATTGTGTCAAAAAGTTCACATCAGAACCCTCAAACTGACAATCTGACAGCTGACAACTGTAAACCTTCAGGAAAAGCGCCTCAGAGTCTGTGAGTTTGGAGATTTAAAATGGTCCTCTGTCTTTTTGCTTCAAGTCTTTGTCTGCTTTGACTCTGATGAAGACACAGTATGCTGAAAGGTTAATCTGTTTGCACAATTAAAGGCTGTGAAATAATCAGTTTGCTTCAGCCGACTTCTTTTGTGCTCCGCAAATTTACTGAGGAGCAACACATTCAGCTGCATTTTGTTGGAAGACGCACAGAGAATCCTGGTTTTAGTACATTAGGACAGATTTCTTTTGTAGACTGACCAGAGGTGTGTGTGTGTGTGTGTGTGTGTGTGTGTGTGTGTGTGTGTGTGTGTGTGTGTGTGTGTGTGTGTTACTGTTTGCCAACTTTGGTTTCATAATCGCCTTTA
>OMNN01024561.1:0-10710 GCA_900302755.1 Chromis chromis
GGGAACTCACTACACTGAAAACCTATCAACATCACATCATATTATTGCTTTGATGAAGCCTAATTTGATGAAATTTCAAATTAATTTTTGAAATATTTCGTTAATAAATATTTAATTAGTAATATAGTTGTCTTTGTCACATTCTATTTGGCATTAGTAAATAATTATGCACACTTACAGATATTTTACATGATTTTTGTGATAACACGTGTTATAAAGGCTTTTTGACACAATAGGTGTGCCTTGAGATTTTTACTTGTCGTTTGGTGTGCCTTGGGCACAAAAAGTTTGGGAACCACTGCACTATACTATAATAAACCGATAGAGCCACACTGCTGCACTAACTGACACGTTTCTTCAATACCATGAAGACACACGTTGTACTCTTCGTTTGAATCAATCCTGCAAATATTTAGTAACCTTCTAAATCCCAAAATGGGTTTGAAAGTCATGTTTTCTTTTAAATATAAACAAAAATTAACTATTGCCCAGAGCAAAAAGCTGTGAAAACAGAACGAATCAGAAGATTTGAAACGCTCCGACAGTCCCTGAAGCTACCATGTGTGATGTTTGGTTTTATCAGGAAAAGTAGTCAAATGAAAGCTTAAAATTTTTGACATGCCATCCAAATTATTTTACTCCAGATGTCTCAGTTCATCAAAAATCAACTATGTGCACCAGATCCTGTGAAAAACAAAACATTCTCCTCATTATGCGAGTCGTTAGGTCATTCCCTCTCACAATGGGCTCTGTTAGACCCATTGTGGCCAGGTGAGAAAGGACAGAACAGAAACCTTTCACACCTGGCCATAAAGGGCCCTAACGAACCCCATTGTGAGAGGGAATGACCTAACGACTCGCATAATGAGGGGAGGGGCAACACTCACCCAGCAGACTGGAGCTTCAATAGTGTTAATGGATCCTGAAGAGTATAAAACCTGGAACTCCCAACCAGTCAGTTTAGAACTGATGAAGCCTCTTGGATGAGAGGTGGAACGTCTTCTGCAAACTCAAGCAAGTCCAGATGCTACGATTGAAACTTTGAGGATAACCATGACCTGGATGACTGAGAACCTTTGACTTTATTTGCAGGTTAGTCAGTCTAAAAGATACACCACTGAAACGATCAGTTGATTAATCAATTATTTGCTTCCAGTTTCTCCACATGTCTGAGTGTTTGTTTTATTTAAAAGTGGGGAAATCTATTTTTTTAGTTTAGACTGTTGTTTGGATAAAATAAGAAGATGGGATTGAACTCAGAGAAATAGAAAGCAGACAATTTGTAGACAAAAAGGTTGAACTGGCAGAGTCATTTTGATTATAGGTGTGGTTAGTTAAAGCCTTCAACTAAAGAAATACGATGCTTTGAACTATTAAAATTGGAATTTAAAGTCTAATTGGACTGGTACATTTCAGGTATTTTAGAAATTATTATTATGACCCTAATGTATTATTTTTTCCCACCTGTGTCCAGGAGTAGGAACAGTGTGAGGTCAGTGGGAAAAATGAATTCATCATGAGCCTCACCTACAAGATGAAGCTGGACGCCGTCAGGTAAGAATCTCAACACGTACTAACCTCAGTGGGATTCAAACGTCTGAGAGCGCAAGTGAAGATTAAACTATTGTGTTTAGAATTTAATACAAATGTTAAAACGTCAGAATGTCTCTGTATTTATTTGTTTTGGGGTTTTTTTGTGTTATCGATCAGCCACGTTATCCGAACATGATGTGAAAATGTTCCAAAGAGCTTGTCATGTTTTGTTCGGCTTTTTCATGAATGTTGAGTGGAATATTCCCCCAAATCATGTTAATCCGGTGTGGCTTCATTCGCTCTCCCTAAATTCACGTTTTCTGTGGCTGCAGCTAACCACTAACTAGAATTCATCAGTATATGATTAAAGTGCTGCTCTGTCTTTACCATCCTAAGCAATTTGTTCTTGTTTCCACTCCTTAGAAGTGGTTTAGAGATGCTTTGTCCACTGAGACACATGTAAACAGTGATTTTTTGCTGATTGTGTTCTTTATTTAGAAAATACAGTGTCTGTGATGAAGTTGCTTTTCTATCACAGTGAACAAACCTTTATGTATTGATCTTCCTCAGTTTTTTGCTTTGGATGCAAATGATCCAGTTTCCACAAAGTGTTTTAGCGCTCTAAGCTCTGCCTCCTTCACTCCAGCCGTGATTTGATGCTGAGAAAGCTCCTTTTTGCTCAGAATAACAATGACTGCAGGTTGATTTAGTTAAACAAGCCTCTGATAAGTTGATTAAAACCAGCTTAGTGTCATTTAAGCATTACTTCAGTGAAAGAATACAAGGAAATCTGATATTACTGCTTCTAATGTGCTTTAGTGTGATTTGTGACCCACATGAACAGCTTATCCAGAATTATTTCTTCCTCAGTTTACATGTCAGAACTTTGTGTTTTTAAACGTTTCTGATTATTTCCAATGTGCTCTCAGACCTTTGGACCCCACTGTAAAACTTTAAAATATACACACAGACTTCAGGTTCTTAATCATCTTTATTTATTACATTTATAATAGTCACATTTCACACAAGTATTGAGACAACAAAGTACATCAGTGACACAACAGGTTCAAATCTGTTCTGGCGGTGTAAGATGAAAGATATTGTGAGACCTTTACACAAAAAATTAGAATGGGATCAAAACCTGAAATGAAAACTCAAATAAAAGCAGGAGAGACTCTCAGATCAGCTAGCAGTATTTCTGGGGTTCAGTCAGGCTTCTGGAATAAACAAAACACAACCAGAAGTCAGTCTAGGGTTCAAAAATATTAAAGAAAAGCTAGTTTTTAATAATACCTTTCTGATGTACTAAATAAATTTTGCTTTTTTTTCTCCAGTGTGAAGTCGGTGAGAGAAATGTAATATGTCATGAACAGCACCGACGAGACGCCATTAGGTAAGAACCTGCTAATAAATACTAACACAAACACATTCAGTAAAGAACGACACAGTATATAATATGTCATAAAAGGCGTCGTAGAATCTTATGTTGTGGAAAATGTCTTAGTGTAGTGTCATAAGAATATCAGTATTTCATAAAAGGACTATAATGTTTGTTATGACAACTATGTTTTTCCATGTAAATGATACAATGACATAACAGTTTCCCGTTTTGTTTTTTAACGATGTGCGATAATGTATTTTATGACATACTACATAATGGCATTCTTTTAAACATAGTACACTACAACATTATTCTATGACATACAACGCTGACATTTTTTTAAAAACACTATAATACAACCTTTTCACAACATATTATACTATGATGTTTTTCAGAAGTTATCATTTATGTATATGTAGATAATCTTTTCTGTTGTTTAATGCTTACACATTTATGTTACCTATTAGGACTTTGAACCAGCTCAACCTGAGAATCCAGAAGAAGGCCAGAGGGAAAAGCTTCAGATCCTTCTGGGAAGATTCCTTTTTCATCTGGAGGAAGGTTTCATGTCTGGAAAGGACGACACAACATTTCTTACACTGTATGGAAAACTATGTAACCAACTAATGGAAAAGAATTCCTGACTGTGCCGTTACACCTGTTTTATCTTATATTTCATGGTGTGGTACTCCAGCTACACTGAGGCCAACAGGAAAAGGTTGCTAAACATGGCACAGAAGATCATTGGCTGCTCTTTGCCCTCCCTGCTGAACACCCACAACTCCTGTTGTCTCAGCAGGGCCACAAACATCATAAAGGACACCACTCAACCCTCTTTGACCTGTTGCCTTCTGGCAGGCGCTAAAGGTCCACACGGTCCAGAACAAAGACTCAGAAAAAGCTTCTTTCACAAAGTTGTCACCATACTAAACTTAAACCTGCACTGCTGTCACTTTCTGTGAATATAACTACCTCACCACTCATAATGTACTATATATATATTACTGCGGACTACAAATTGTGTCTTTACAGAGTTTTAGAATATTTTATAGCATGTATTGTTGGTGCACTTAGGGAGCAGCTCTTTAAATCTTGTTGTACTTTATATAATACAAAAATATCGGTGATCTGTGTTTCTATATTATATAGGGACAATTTAAATTTTTACAAACATACTATAATATGACATTTTTTATGACACATTTTTGACGACATATTACTTTTTTTTCCGGCCAAATTACATGATGGTTTTATCTCACAAAATACTTAACTATAGTGCTTTTCACAACATGCTGTCCACTATTTTCACAATAAGAGGTGTTTTTTTCTTTTTTTTCGACATAGTATAGCCTAGTATGACTTTTTTCGGCCAAAATACATGATTTTATTTCACAATATTCTTTACCATAGCGATTGTCACAACATGCTGTACACTATTTTCACAATATCTCATGTTTTTATGACATTTTTTTGGGGCGTTTTTCTTTTTTTTCCCGACATAGTATAGCCTAGTATGACTTTTGTTTTCGGCCAAAATACATGACGATATTATTTCACAAACTACTTAACTATAGTGCTTTTCACAACATGCTGTACACTATTTTCACCATAAGAGGTGTTTTTATTAAAAAAAAAATGTTCGAGGGCATTTTTTTTCCGACATAGTTTAGTATGACTTTTTTTTCCGGCCAAAATACATGATGATTTTATTTCACAAAATACTTTACTGCTTTTCATGACATGAAGGACACTATTTTTTCGAGTGCTTTTTTTTTTACATTTTTGACGACATACTATACTATGACTTTTGTGTGACGTTTTTCACGACTTACTATAGTATTTAAGTTTTTCGTCACAAAAACATCATAGAATGGTATGTCAAAAATGTCACAAAAAAGTCACACACTTTCCTGTGAAGTTTTTTGTCTGACAGTTTTTCTTGTCATACTATACTGTGACATTTTTACGACATACTGTACTATAAAGTTTTTTACGACACATTATACCATGAGGTTTTTATAACATACTATACTATGACGTTTTTAATAACGTAATATATTATGAGTACTATGCTATGACACTTTTCGTTTCGAGGACAAACTGTACTATTTTTAAACAAACTCAGTTGTAAGCTCTTAAGTTATCATTCATTTACATGTTGATTATTGGTTTTGTTATTTCATGGTTATACATTTCTGTTTTTAGGTTACCTATTAGAGTGACTGAACCAGCTAAACATGTCTGTATCTGTGTTTTACCTAGGAATCCAAGAAGAAGGTCAGAAGGAAAGGCTTCAGTTCCATCTAGGGAGATGCCTTTTTCATCTGGAGGAAGGTTTCATCTCTGGAAAGACGGACACAACATTTCTAACACTATGGAAAACTATGTAACCAACCAATGGAAAAGAATTTTGTGCACTTTGAAATAATGGTACACTTGTGCTCTATTTAAAAAAAAAATTTAGATTCACCTGTTATTTTCTATACTGTAAACAATAAAAATATTTCCGATGATCAGCAAAATATCTTTCAACAGTGAATTTCAACGACAAACAAATTGAATGACTTTTATGGCGCACTATAGTTTGTAGTAGTTTGTACAACACGTACCAAAGTCTTAAGTTTAATATGACATAGCATGCTGATATTTTTTACTATACGATTTGACATACAATGACATTTTAATGACATAGTACACTATAATGTTTTATTAGCAATGTCATCATACAATGTGTTGTTAAAAACCCATCATACCATAACATGCTATAGTATAGTATAGTAGCTGGCCCACTCGGCTGCATACATTTTACCTTCACATTCTGCTCCTCTTCATTCTTATTGTTGAATCAGCCGCCACTTGCTGTCATTCACACGGGCTGCATTGGTCAGCTCCATCTAATGGTATCTGTTGGTGTCAATAGTAAATGTTCTGTCACCATCAACGCTCCAGCTACTGAGGATTAGAAGATAGTATAAACTAGACACCAAGACCAACAGAGACACTGACATGACTTTTGAGAATTTCTTCTCTGGCAACAAACGACTGTTTTTTGTTTCTTCTGTTATACTTGTCTTTATTGTATTTTTGGAAGAACTAATAATTCATTTAGTTTCATACAACAATATACCCTAATCCAAATCAAGAAAGCTAAGGTCTAATCCTACAAAGCCATTTTGGTGATGCTACATACAAAAACAGACATCAACTGATATAAATGACAGTAGGTTTCTTCTTACCTAGAAGCATTATAACAAAACTCCATTGGTTTGTCATACAGTATATATTTTATTGGTCTTTATGGTTCTTTGTAATACTGGCAACCTTTAGAACCTCACTTACAAATTATGAAATCATTTTAAAGACACCAGTTTTCATGATATTAAAATAGTATCTGAGCCAAATCCCATTTAAGATTATTCCTTAAAACTGATTTAAAAGCTAAATGTTCCATCAGCATTATAGAAAACAAAATGCTGGCTCCTCTTCACAGTTTACACTCAACAGCGGTTGCCTTACCTGCAGTCCAGCACCTTCAAAGTGAACTTCTTTTTTACTTTTCACACGAGTATCAAAGCAGAAAATAAACAGGTCTTTTCAAACGTCCAATTCTCTCCGATTTGTAAGTCTAATTAATGCATGTTAGATTAGACCAATAGCAGCATTCTTTAGCATTATGAGACTATTACTGTATTTCCCTCTTATTACCAAACTGCAGCTTTAAGGCACATAACGGTTCAGCTACTTAAAAGGAACAAAAAAGGGGACATACTGTGGAACATAAAGGCAACCGTTCAAACTTCCATCCTGGCGATTTTATAAATTACAAATATACATTTTTTACAAGCAGTGTAGTCCGATCACAGACTTGCATTTCTCCACACCAGTAACTAAAAATCAAAAATGTACCAGTGAGGATCATTACTAGATTATTGCAGGTTGTGATAAAGTCCATCAGTCGTGGGCTTTTTCCACTTTGTGGCTCCACACCGGTTTGCGTTTCTCGATGAAGGCCCGGATGCCCTCCTGCCCGTCTCTCAGAGCCAGGTTGTCGACCATCACCTTGGAGGCGGTGGCGTACGCTGCATCCCGACCTTGAGCCATTTGCCTTCAGGAAGAAAACAACACATGTATTAATTAATTTGTTTCACACAAGGACACTTGATAGTAACACCTACAATAAAGCCCTTTTCAGACATGGGATCCACAACATTGCTGCTTCATCAGTCTGTTATAGTGACAGCATTCTGTCATTTAGACATAAAGTCACTTTTATTGTTCCTCATGGCGATACAGAGAGGATAGTAGATCAAGATAATAATACAACTCTCTTTTTGGAGACTCTCATATGGATCCTGCTGCTATCTGATGCTGTGTAGACCTTTAATAAACTCAGAGGAATAGTCCTAAACAACAGGGAGCAACACACTAGCCATCAGCTCCAGTTTATTTTGTCAAAACTTGGATTACATTAATTGTTCGGGAGTCTCATTAATGTTACCGACTCTGTTTTCATCACAGTAAAGTTTGTAAAGGTGTGAAATTATAGAGCAAAGTGAAGGAGAAAGGTGACTTGTGATTTTCAAACTGTTTTTTTTATGTTTTTGGACCAATATTGGTGCTGAAATGTAGAAAAAATGTCCCTAAATCACTTCACAACTCAAAGTTTCTTGTGTGCGTCTATCTGTTAATGTGACTGCATGCAGTTGAGTTCTTACTAGGTCCAACTAAAAAGACTGCTGTCATGACTTATACAAAAGTGAGGAGAGTGTTCATTTAGACATGAAGCCGACATATAACACATAATTCCGGAAAACCACCATAAAAAAGGATGAAACGGAGTCTCTGCGCAAAAACTCTCACCTTTGGAAAGTGGCCTTGCCGAGGGCTACGACAGGTCTGCTGGCCTGACAAACCCGCTGGGCGATGGATAAAGTTTCCTCCTCCAGTCGCTCCTCCGGCACCACCTTACTGACCAGACCGTGCAGCAAAGCATCATGGGCCGAGAGGGGAGTTCCCGTGAACAACATCTCCATTGCAACCTGGTAAAAAGAAGGAGGGTAAGATGTAGATTAATTAGAGCTTATTGGGAGGGGATGTTTTCCCAATACTTTTGCTAGAATTCTTTTTCACATCACCTAAAATTGCGTGCAAGTATCCTTTATATTTGGTCAATAATGGGCAAGATAGTTTCAGCAACCAGTGAAACCTTCATATAATTCGGGGCAGTGGTGGCCTAGTGGTTTGTGAAGCGAACTTGTAACCCCTGGACTGGCAAGAGGTTGAGGTGGGAAAGTGAGAGCGACCGCTTGTCCCGGTCACCACCACTGTGGGCCCTTGAGCAAGGCCCTTAACCCCTGACTGCTCCCCGGGTACTGCACCGCGGCAGCCCACTGCTCCTAGTATGTATAGTTAAGGTTAAGTTTGAATAGGATTGGTCAAATGCAGGAGTTTCCCCAAGGGGATCAATAAAGGTTAGATGATGATTAATTAAATATCATTTCAGTATATATCTACGGTACGTTAGTGTCCTCTGCTCTTACCTTCCTCGGCACTGCCCTGCCGATGGCCACCGCCGGCGTCGAGCAGAACAAACCCACGTTGACACCCGGAGTGGCGAAGGTGGACTTCTCCGTCGCCACGGCAACGTCACAACTGGCAACCAGCTGGCAACCTGCCGCCGTGGCAACACCGTTGACCATGGCGATGACTGGAACGGGGATGTCCTGTATTAGAGTCATCACCTGAAACACAACAGTTATTTATTGTAACTGTGAGTGAGATTAAGCCACATTCAATTTGTTCAGATAAATAATAATAAACTATTGATGTTTTTGTTTTTTTTAATGACCAAACTTTCACCTTATCAGTGACAGAAAATGTAAAGACAGAAGGAATTGTCTGATTTTTAATTTTTTTGAATTAGCAGTTAGCATTAGCATTTAGCAGGTAGCTAAATGGTAGCATCGGCACTGGTCACTACCTGGAGCATCTCCTAAACGGGCCTGGGTCAGTTGAACGTGGCAGTGCTGGTTGGATTGTGTAGGAGCAGTGTGAACTGGCACTAGGGGGGCGACTCTGGGACACCAGAGTCCACCTCCTAGCCTCCTGGAGGTGTCGTGGGACTAAGTAGGCTAAACACCGTTGAAGGGAGGTTTCCACCTGATGACCCCCAGAGACGTGTTAGGAATCACTGCTCACTGGTAGGTATAGAGACAGATTAGGGATCCTAGGTCCTTCATTGAGCATGAATCCTTTTTTTTTTTTAGCACAAGTGTCTTGTGTTTAAATTAAATCTGACCATCCCTGGACTACTCACATGTGATTCCATTAGTGAAATTAACAAAATCTAAACTTAAAATTGTAATATTTCATCAAACTCTATTTATTCTGTGTCATCCTGCATAGAGGACATTTTTAAAATGTCATCCACTTCTAGTCATGGTTGTGTTGTTTCCACAGAGGTTCAGGACTTTATATTGCAGTGAAAAATTAACCCACAGTGAGTAAAAATGTGACCGGAGCACAAAATGCTCAGAAACTGCCTGGAGTTCAGACGATTAAACCAAACCTAATTAGTACTAACGCCTATAGCAACTCAAGATACTGTATAATAACTGTAACAGTAATTTCCTAAATAAAAAATGTGTGAAAATGTCCTTAAATTTCCAGATTATGTAATAATAATGTAGTGAAAAACACCTTTCGTTGCTCCAGAGTGTTTTCCTCTCTTTCATGTTAAACTCAACGCATTAAGCTTTTTGACAGTTAATCTGTCAGAAGACATTTTAATTGATGGTTAATAAAAATCATGCTGCACAAAGACAGAAACTCAACCAACCTCTGAACAGGTATGAAACACCTTGGTGTGATATTCTCGGCCCTGAGCTGACGTCAGCTCCTTCAGGTCGTGTCCGGAGGAAAACACCGGACCTTTGGCTGGAAAACAGACATCACCAGGTTAAAACAGCATCTTTATATCTCGATTACACACCTACGCTGGATGAAAACCCACCTGATATGATGATAACTCTGAGCTCGGCGCTGTCAGCATCAGTCAGGATGTTCTCTCTGAGCGACTCCAGCATGGACAAAGACAGAGCGTTCCTCTTCTTGGGATTGTTCAATATTATTCTCCTGGAAGAAAAGAAGAACAAGAACAAATGTGAGCACAATTTTCACTGCAGTTCGTCACATTAATTCTCCATTAAACTGGTTTTGTAGTGCAGAAATCTGCCGTCTTATTAGTTCCTTTATAGTCTTTCATGCATCTGAAAATGCACCGAATGTTACTGCATGTCTGTATAAAGAACTCTGTAATTACAACATAGAGCAGAAACACCACAGTAAAAGAAGATAAGAATGCAATGGAGCACAGTTACTGCAGAACAGTACAGACACTGTTTACCCTTCATCAGAGGAATATTAAATACAGATTGACTATATATACTATATGACCACCTGCCTAATATTATGTTGGTCCCCCTTATGTGGTCCAAAATGCTCTGAACCATTGGGCATGGACCAGAGGACCTCTCAGGGTGTCCTATGGGGTCTGGCACCAGGACCAGGGCAGTGGATCCTTTGGGTACTCTGGCTTGTGCAGTGGGGCCTCTGTCAATCCACATGTTCCACTGCATCCTGTTGATGCTTGATCAGAATGGGGTCTAGGAAGTTTGGAGGTCAAATCAACATCTTGGGCCATTGTCATGTTCCTCAAGATGTTCCTGATTGGTTGATGTTGTTGCCATGTGGGCTTTGGTTTTAGACTGGTTTTAGACTGGGTTTGGACTGGTTTT
>OMNN01024563.1:0-12608 GCA_900302755.1 Chromis chromis
TATATAACACCTAAAAAAGCAGGCCAAAGATATAAATAATGTCCACTTTAAAAATCTGTATTTTTACAAATGGCAATTTGTTCTTTTACAAAATGTGACTGAAAAATGACATTATTTTTTTAATAAATTCAAATCAGCAAAAAATATTATTTTACAGATATTTTCCATTGTTTGAAATAAAAATTATGTATATTAAGGATTGAAAAATGGTAAATATTTGGTTTATTTCATATGTAGTTATCCACTGAAACCATACTCACAGTGCCAAACCTCTGCAGCAAAGTGTTCAATTTTTTAACCCTTTGTAACAGAACGGGTGTTAGTGACCCTGATTTTAATAAACCAGCCTGTTATGGTATAACAGGCTGGTTTAACACTGGCCACAGTGATGGGTGGCTTTATTGTTGCAGTTTACCTGTATTTATATCAAAAGCTTCATCAGGTGCTTCATAAGTAAATCTGAATGTCATCTGCGTATGGTATGGTTTCACATGAAACGCATTTATAAATTGGATAACAGTGGCTCAAGAATCGAACCCTGAGGAACTCCAAATGTTAGTCTTAGATTTCAGGACTGCATAAGATAATCTCACCCACGTTTTAAAACATTTTATGGTCCATAGTGAAATGCTGCACCAGAGGCATCTCCAGAACTGTTTCCTAAGGTTGACAAGATGATAAGGCCACAGAAAATCTTGGGGTGGCACACAAAACTATTTACCTGATGTGCACAGATTAATACAGGTGCAGTAAAAAATTTGTTTACTAGAGTGAACACCGTTAAAAATACCCCTGGGCGAAGAGGTGCTGCTGTATTTGAAGGAATAAAACTTCACTCATGGGCAAAGCCTCCATAGTTTTCTTATAATTTCAGTGTAGAAAGGGCAAACAGCTGGAAGCAACAAACTAGCTGACGTAAAACTGATGTTTGACCTTAATAAGTATACAGGAAAATGTAATTTAACACCTTTATCAGTACAGTTTTAGCACAAGCAACAAGGATGACAAGGTGTCAAAACAGCAGGTGGATCAATTAAAATGTCTCACTACATCCTCCAGAGTTTTAGTACAGTTTGCATTTATTGTACAGTCAAGCCAACTCGCTCCTACACTGTGACAGCAGGGCTCTGGTTCCATTGATTGACATGAAGCAATTAATAGCCAATTTGATTTGTTTTCTTTTAAAAAATGCAAATTTATTAGTCAACCCCAGACAGGAAGTCAGGGGGTGACTGTTGCAGGATTAGTCAGCTTCCCAACAGTGGTAAACAAGGCACAAGGATTTATTCCTTGTGGTGACAGTAAATACAAAACCCTTTCTTTTAATATGCGAATCTGGAGATAACTTTTTTCTATTTTCACTCAGCTTCCCTGCATGTTCTGCTTTATGACAGCTGGGCTGCTTTGTACTTTTTGCTCATCAGAGAAGTTTTTTTTTCTTTTTCTGGTGCAATGGAGTGCAATTTTAGCTCACTGATGTAGACATGAATTCCACAAAACGGTAATAAATATAAACCTTTTCTGACAGAAACCGGTCGGGTTTGTTTAACAGAACAAACAGAAAACAGCATCCTTACTAACAATCCAGTGTGTGGGCTCTTTTACATTGCTTGCAACAGATCAAATGGCCACAGAATCACTACAAACATTGAAATCACCAGTCATTACTGGTAACTTAAAATCCGTTGAGATTAGAGAAAGCAGCTCAGTGAAGATGACCTGCTCCCTGGAGGTTCTGTAAATCATAAACAACATCTCGGCTGCAGTTTTTCTCCACTTTTATAGACAAGCGAGGGAAAATAGATGGAAATAGAAAGAGAAAGAGGGGGCGGCAGCACTGAGCCAAATGATCAGCAGCGGCAGTTTCCATGGCAACCCAAAACTTCCCATGACAGTGCCAGCTCAGCAGAAGTGACTGCTCCTTTACTGGACAATAGCCTCCGAGCAACACAGTTGACCTCAACAAAGAGAGTCACTGATAAGTTCAGGGATTAAAAGGAAAAGAAGGTGCTTTCCACATTATCCTCCCAGGTTGAGGGCTTCATGTGTTTAGCAGTACGTCTCAGGTATCAGCTTAGCCAGTAGGTTTGGCAAATACTGTTTCACATTTACAGTCAAAGTGTTTGAAACCCATGCGTCTTTGTCACAAAAAACAATCATGTATTTTGGTTCTTTTATAGATTTATTACAGGTCTTATAGAAATATGACAAAATCTGCTGGGTCAAAAAATATACATACAGCAATGCTAATATGTGGTTAAACGTCCATTGGCTGGCGGGGATAGTCTAGCTGTTATGTCGTATGACCCACGTGCAGAGGTGTAGTGGCTGTCTGGGTTCGAGTCCGACCTCGGCCATTTACCGCATGTCCTTCCCCACTCTCTCCCGTTTCTGACTCTATCCACTGTCCTGTCCTCTCTAATAAGGCACGAAAAGGCCAAAAATGTAAAAAAAAATCTTTGAAAAAAAAAAACATCCATTGGCTATTTTAACCTCAAATAGCCGCTTTTGGTATCCATTCATCAGCTTCTGGTTGTGTCTTTGACCACTTATCCTGACAGAATTGATGCAGATCAACTAAATTTGCTGGCTTTCTGACATAGACTTGTTTCTTCATCACAATCCACAAGTTCTTGATGTTTAACTCAGGACTTTGGGGAGACCCGTCTAAACCCTTAATTCTAGCCTAGCTTAGCCTTTTCTTTACCACTTTTGATGTGTGGTTGAGGTTATTGTCTTGTTGGAACACCCAACTAGATCCAAGATCCAACCTTCTGGCTGATGATTTTAGGTTTCCTCAAGAATGTGGAAGTAATCCTCCTTCATTATTCTATTTACTTTGTGCAAAGCAGCCCCAGAGCATGATACTGCCACCACCATGCTTGACAGTAGGTTTGGTGTTCTTGGGGTTAAAGGCCTCACATTCTGTCCTCCAAACATATTTCTAGTCACTGTGGCCAAATAGCTCTTTTTTTGTTTCATGACCACAGAAAAAAACTCTGTTTATCAGTGATTCCTTCCTAGAAAATTCTGAGTCATAGGAGTCATTGGAAACTCAAGACTAACATAATATACATGGTCTTTACAAGTGTATGGAAACTTTTGTTCACGACTTGATGTATCGGGAGGCAACAGATCTTAATTGTTTACTTTATTAAGATGTGTCATGGTCCACATTATCTTTTCATTAAGTCCTGGCTGAACACTACACCTTCACACTGTCGACCCATGACCGAGTGGTTCAATACTGGAAGTGCTAGCAGGGCTGTTTGTCAACAGTCCATCAATCGATCTGTTAATCCCTGACCATCGAGGAGATGCGGTCGGCACTCTGCCTGTGGATCATGTGATGGTTTATCAGAGTGACAATTCATTTTTATGTTTGCTTCTTCCTGTTTCTTCCCCATTTGCCACAGTGGCTTTATACGTACGACACCCTCTATCGTGGTTTAAGCCATTTTCTCTCCTCTGCTCTGGCTTGCATTTGTCAGTCTTCTTCTTCCTGCCACAGCAGCCTCTGATGACTGAGTGCTGCTGCCCATCGTGTTGCGTAAGCAGTTTCAGGTCAGCAAAGTGTCTCTGAATCTTGCCCTTGCTGTTTCCTCAGTGCTTTTAGTCATCCAGCACAATAAAACACATGCATAGATGGAATCTAAAAATAGCCAGGAAACAATTACAAATCTACCCACACCTGCTATATTTAGTGGCGTTAACACCTCTTATATCACACTGTAGACCGACGCTGATTTGATAAAAAAGGGATAAATTATGTATTTAAGCACCCAATGAACACAACAACAAATTTGTTGTGATTTTTATTAGCGAAGCTGTGAGGAGCCTCCTCGTCAACCGTGCTCTATGTTGATTCAGTAATTATGTGCTAATAATACTGTTGCACTCACACACAGCAGTATGCTGAGAGATGTGTGAACTGGCTGTTAGATGTGAAATTAAGCATCTTGTGTCTGAATATCACACAAAACACGATCTAATGCAACAAGACTGCTCACACCCAATGAAAATACAATATACAACAGATAGAGTACACTGCTGTGCAATATCAGAGATGTAAAATGATTTAAAATTGTGTCAGCTTACAGGAGTTGCCTCACATTAAGTTGAACAGTAGAGTGTTTGCTTTTGTGTAAAATGAAAAACTAACAGTCTAGATTTACTATATTAAAAATACAGAGCCCACAGTAGGAACTCAATATGACAAAAGTCAGTTAATCTTTTATTACTGAGTTTCAAATCTTTGAATTTTTAAGAACCTCTGACCACCTTAATTTTTGATGACAGACTCAAACCTCTTCAGCATGAAGGATAACAAACTCCTGGACAGATGTTCTGCAGTTCTGCTATTATTTTTTTCAGCTGCTTTTGGATTCACGTCAGACAAACATACTTGTCCAGGTCGTAGCTTCTACTTGTTTCTTGTGTGACTTTGTTCTTTGGATGGTTCTCATGCTGGAATATTCCTCTTCTTTCTCTTCTTCAATTTTCTGAAGACTGGGAGTCATCTGTTCAACCAGTATTGTTGGTTTATCCTCAGACATTCATCTATAAATGACATCTCCCCAACACCTTTTGCCCTCATGCAGCCCCATATCATCAAACTCCCACCTCCGTGCTTCACTGTCAGGACTATGCATTCACTGTGGTAGTCCTGGTCAGGTTCACACCAAACATGCTGGACTCCATCTGAGCCCAACAAATACAAACATCTTGGCCTCATCTGACCAAAGAATGCGCTCCCAACACCTAACATTCACCGGGCTTCTTTTCATATACTTGAGTTTACAGTTACAGTACATTCTTGCAATGTTCTGCCAAAGAATAAGCAATGTTATTTTCTTGGACACCTTCTATAGAGGATGACAATGAAGTGTCCTTCACACTGTCTGAGCTGTCACATAAACTCTGATTTCCATTGATAACCCATGTCTAGTCTACAGCAGCTGCCCATCTGTTTTTCAGAGCTAGATTGAGTGTTATTTTAGTAGGCCGACCACTGCAGCCCTCATTAGTGGTACTATGGCTCCTTCTATACCTCCTGATTACTGCTGACACTGTGTTTCACTGATTTTTAGTTGCTCGTTGATGTTCCTGTATCCTTTGTGAAATCTTGCTATCAGATTCTTCAGTTCCTCTGGCAATTCTTTTCCATGTGGGGCCATGATGCAGACATGCAGATCGAAAATTAAGAAAGTTCTATTATTCGCAGCTCATTTTATAACCATATTCATGCAGTTAGGCTGATTGGAAATCACAAGTTTGGTTTCAATGATCACAGGTGTGTTCACTTTTGCTGCATTGAGTTCTACTTTGGGCTGTATTTTAAATATAATCTTTCTACAGTATTTGTTTTTGGATTGCTTATAAGAGGAGATACTCTACTTGTCAGCTCAGAAATAATGCCATTTTTGAGAGTTAATACAGTTTTGACTAATTTGACATTTAAGTGATGTTACATGGGGATGCACTCACTTCTGTTGTATATCGTATGTGCATCATACATGATCCTAAATTCCTAAATAGACCATCTTGTGTGAATTAAAAGGTAAAAAAATTGAGGTAAAAATGGCAATAAAACAATTTATTCCATCTCAAGTTGACACACATTCACAGAGATAATTAAGTTATTTCAATCTATTCACATGCCGATATTAAAGCACATTCCCACCAAAACTCAACACAACCCCGGCGCTGCTGCTGCTGCTGCTTCGACATGTCACCTGCAGATGCCGAGACTCAGTCCTTGATCATATCACTTCTACCGAAGGACTCGCTGCCGTGTTTATTTCTGGCTCCAAAAACTCTTACTAGTCGTCGCCATGGAAACAGGGAAAGCCCCACACGTTGCCAAGGGAACCAGAGTGAAAATATGTTTTTTTTTTTTGTTTTGTGTGTGTGTGTGAGTGTGTGTGTGTGTGTGAGAGAGCTTTTCTGCACTGCTGCTCCGTTCCGAGCGTGAACGCGGGTGTTGATGCGTGTTTTCCCTGCGGTCCCGTTTGATTGGGAAAAAAGCTCCGATTTAGCTGAGCTTGCAAATGCTGCTCAGTTCACTTGGCCATGTCCTCGGCCACCGCTTTGCCCATTTTATCCTTCAGGTAGGCCAACTTCTGCCAGTCCGTCTTCAGCTCTAGCCACTCGTAATACGGCACCTGAGAGGGATCAAAAAGGATGGATATCAAAGCCTTTCAGAACAGAGCTGCAAGCCTCATTTTATTGCCATATTTTTAGACACAGCAGAAAACAGTTATTACATCCTGCAAACCTGAGAGGAAAGTGATGCTACTACTGGCTAAAAAGACTGTCCTAGATGAGAGAAAAACGGAGCTTGGATTGGCCTAGATGAGGCAGAGCTGGAGCTCTATTTATACCACAGACTGCAGCGGGACCCACCTGACTCTCAGCTCTACCAAAGTATTAGGTCCATTGTTTGCTTGGCTTCAGCCTGTCAGATACAGAAGCAGCAGCAGCTCCTCTGCTTCTGTTCACTGAACTCACAACTACAGCAACAATCCCCGAAAGTTCCTGTTTTAATTGGCTTTAGTGTGTGTGTGTGTAATGAAAAAACTGATCTGAGGGCTCAGTTCAACGCTGCTACAAAGCCGCTTTATCCCACCTCCAGCCTCTTCTTACCTCCACTGTGATGAAACCGGCCAACTGTAGGTGCCGCTTCATCATGACGAAACGTCCCAGAAGGTCTTTACTCTTTGAGCCAAAGTTTGGAAACTCCCAAGCCAAGAAAGCTAGCCTAAAGAAAAGATAAAGATGAGTGGGCAAAGGGCAAAACAGCTTTAGACAAGAGTAAAAGAAAATCTGTTGCAGCATTCAAAGACCGAAAAGCAAAAATCATACTGTAATCCTCTGAAACCTCATAACCTGCCTGCAGGCTAGAAATGGTGGATGCTATTTACAGCATTTATCAGAACTGGAAACTGTAGAAACAGAAGTAATTGTTGGATTTTTAACTTTCCAAACTGTCCTGGGACTACTAATCTGTGATGTGATGTTCCATTGGAGAAATTAAGCAAATCTAAGTTTAAAATCGTGGATTATTAGCAAAATAACTTAAAAATCTACTAAAAATAAACAGTTTGCTTAAACCACGTTCTGTCAAAATCAAAAAATTATGTGTTTCTCTGTGTAACCGTGAAGCTACGAGTGACTCAGCTGTGACCAAGAGTCACGTGACAAAAATTCCGAGAGTATTCGGTTGAACTGCAGGCAGTGTAAACGAGATAGACGCAAATTGAAAATGTAAATCATTAAATATCTGTTGCCAGTGTAGCCAGCATTTTTTTTACACAATTGGTAACAACTGTAGGCACTTTTTTTCTTTTTGTAAAAAAAAAATAAATTAAAAAAAATTCTACTTTCATTTTTTCTTTTTAATGATTTGTGGCATTAAAATGGTGTCATACTGCATTAAAGAAATTTCTGAGTTCTCTCTACCTCTAGTCATGGTTGATCTGTTTCCATAGAGGTGCAGGACTTTATATTACGGTGAAAAATGAGCCCACAGTGAGTGAAAATGTAACAGGAGCAAAAATAAATAAAAGCAAGCCCAGAAAAGGCATGGGGTTCGGAGGGTTAACAACTCAAACCTCCATGATTCATCTCTATGACTCACCGCCGTGCACCTGCAGGTAAAGCCTGATCTCCTCCTCCGCTCGCTAGATGGGGGGCTTTTAGCGATGACATGTCGACCGGTTTGTTGTCACAATCCACTACCAGCTCACCATCTGAATTACAAAAGGGCAGTTGTAGAAAAAGCTTTGTTAAATGTTGCTTTCAGAGGTAAAACTCCAGTAATAAAAGGACAATGTGACTGTGTTTGTGATCTGACGGTATATTTACCAATAGTCCATCCATACACAGTGTCAACACCAGTACGAAGGGCTTCTGTCTTCCCACCTACTAGACTCTGTAAGGCTTCTCTTAAACTGCTCTGTAGGACAGAAACAGTGGAGCTGCTGGCGGGAACAGACGGGACACTGAGAGGGGATCCAGGATCAGAGGAACCTGGATGCTCTAAGTGGAGAGTAGCAGCGATCTGCAGCAGCTTCAGCTTGTTGTTCTCTGCTTGGGCTGGACTTCCCTCTATGAGACAGAAAAGACAACACAGAGAGAGTTTTTTAAAATCACTCCATTAATGTTTCAGCAATCAAAGGAATGAGGAAATGGGACTAATGTGCTTGTCAGAGCTGTAATCTGTTGGTGCTGCACTGCCATCTACTGAGCTACAACTGCATTTGGGCTCCAAAGCTCTGGAATACACCACAACAGTATAGTTTGTTGGTGAATACAACTGAGCTCAAAATTACTCATACCCAGGCAAAATTTTGATTTATAATGAATTTATATTTGACAAACATGTTTATTCTGGCTGAAAATGACATAAACAAGTAAGAGCCAGACATTGTGTTATGATATTAATGATAAATTTGATCTATTTTAATGTTTTTAATTTTTTTTTTTTTACTAAAATTATGTCCAAAATTATTCATCACTATGCCAGTTTTTGATTTATTATGACTTTGTATTTGACCAATCGGTTTCTTTTGGCTGGAAATGACAAACATTTTGTTAATGTTAATGATCCATCCATCCATCCATTATCCATACACCGCTTAATTCTCTGTAGGGTTGCGGGGGGGCTGGAGCCTATTCCAGCCGACTCGGGCGAAGTCAGGGGACACCCTGGACAGGTCGCCAGTCTATGAAAGGGCCACATAGAGACAAACAACCAAGCACACTCTCATTCACACCTACGGACAATTTAGAATCACTAATTAACCTCAGCATGTTTTTGGACTGTGGGAGGAAGCTGGAGAACCCGGTGAAAACAAACGCTGCACAGGGAGAACATGCAAACTCCACACAGAAAGATCTCAGGCGTCCTAACCGGGACGCGAACCAGGGATCTTCTAGCTGTGAGGCGACAGTGCTGTTACTAATAATATGTCCAATACAGTATTAATCAGTCCCATGCCAAATTCTGATCTGCAATGAATTTCTATTTGACAAGTGTGTTTTTCTGACTGGAAATGATGTAAACGAGTGACAAAAGACAGTAACACATCATGTTAGAGATGTTAATGATGAATTTTAACCATTTCTAGGTTTTGTTAAAAAATGTTTTTACTAAAACTACCATGTCCAGATTTATTCACAAGTTGAAATTGTTGCAGCTTTTATCCCATTCCAAATGCTCCTGTGTATGTTTACTAAGTGCATCATGTCTTTAGTCCCCAACAAAGCACCATTTACTCTTTGCAAACTAAGACAGAATAGAAATGTCTTGTGCAGAAAATAGATATTGGCTAATTCAACTCAACTGATTTAAACTGTAATTTAAATGTGGGCCTTTTAGCTCAGTGGGAACAGTTGGATTAGTTTCAGGACTGCAAATGTAAAGCTCCGATATCTTCAATGGACATCAACTAAACTCATTTTTAATTTCTGTCCCGTCATGTTTTCAGCATTTTTAAATCCTGTCATTGTTTTTAAATCATTCCAAAAGTCTACTAACAGAATGTGTAGCATTTTTCTTATCATTAATTATTATTATTTGTATATAAAAATAAATGACAGTGGCCCCAAAATCTATTTGGACACTTAATAAACACTTAAAAATGCATGAATTTCTTTGCACTGGATCACAACATGTCAATGCAAATGGCTTTTATTCAAGAAACATAGTACGCATGTCAAGCAAAAAACAAGATCAAACGATAGATGTAGAGATCTAAAAGAAGACTAAAAGTATTTGGACACCCAGTAGCGGCTTTAGTTACACTGTTTTAGTACTTAGTTTGCAGAACTGCTTAATGCCAGTAACAGGAATCATTTAACAACAGAGTGAAAGTTCCCTCCATGTTTCAGCCAGTAAAGCTTTGAGTTTTTCCACAATTAAACACTGATTAGCTGTTTTTTCTTTCTTTATTGCATCTGTATTGGATTCGGGGCTGTTGGAGGTCAACTGTAGGACTTTCTGCTGAGCAAAATAACATGTTTGATAAGCTTTGAATCATCATCCTGCTGAAGTGACTTGAGTAGTTTTTGGCTCATTTCTTTAAGTTTGCATCCAAATCCCTCCGTATGATTCATCACTAAGTACAAGTTCACCTCCTCCTAATCAGGAAATACCACGTCTCTAAAAGCTGCTGCCTTTCTGAGCTCGTTCTTCTACATATTCCACCCTTGCTTATGTTTTATCCTTTGAGCTCCTGAATGATTTCCGCCGTGTCTCCCTCCCTCCGTGCAGACACTTGTTGATCCTCTCTGGAACGATCTGAGAGCCGAGTTGTTTCCGATAATTCTCACTGATCTCTGCAGAGATCGTTGTTGCCGTTTTTCATCTGTTTTACTTAATTTTATTCACAATTATGCGCTCCAATCTGCTGCTGGTCTTTCTGGCTCTGCCTCAGCGCCATCTGTTCTCAGTCACAAGTCTTCAATTTTTTAACTTTTTGACAATATGCCCGAATCTAGAGGATGGAAGATGGAGTTTTTTTTGGCTGATTTGATGGCTGGAGTGGTCTTCTGTGTGCAAATGAATGATACTTGACCCCTTTTCTGAGCTCATTTTACTTATCTTTTCCAATTTTCAAGTTGCTTTTTAACTAGTTACTGTTAGATTTGGCATTTTTGGGTGAATTAAACAGCATAAATTATTAATTATCCGTTCAAATCCACATTCTACGAGCTACAAACTTTGTGAAATATTGGTTTATAATTGATTTTCTGGTTGGTGTCAGCCGATATTGTTGCTCCGACCTGACTGTGTCTGTGTAAAGGCATTTTAAGGTGGCTTTTGAACTACTTTCTCCACTCTCCCAGTTTACAGAAGCAGGTGTTTTACTCTGAGTTCCCCCTGAACTGCTGACACTTTAAGGGGAACTTGATATATGAAGTGTGTTTCTGCATATTTATACATTCACTATTTATCAAAAACAGGAAAGTAGGATAAAAACACGCAGCTATGTGTCTTACCTGATAGTTTGCTGACATGGTTTGGTTGAAGAAGCGAAGTGAGGTAGTGAGGTTTGACCTGCTGCAGGACACACAGAGACCAAACCACATCTGTCTGAAGGAAAGGTTCCAGACCAGAGAGAGACTCTTCCAGAACAAGGTGAACCTTTATGGAGGATAAAGAATACGTTTAAAGGTAGGAAGTAGAACCAACCATGTGCAGTCAACACATAGCGTTTAACCTCATTGCTACCTTGCTGTAGAACTCTTCTCCTTTGCTGGGTTGGAAGCCAAGTCTGGCAAATGTCATGAGCAGATTACAGAGCTGCAGAGTGCTGTAGTTCTGGTGGTTTGCTGTGTAGTGCTGGTGAAGGAATGTACAGAAAGAGAATAAATCAAATACTTGGTTCATGTGAGAATATAACGAAAGTACAGAGACAGCGTTGAGTGTTACTGACCTCAGCGAAGGCCTCGAACAGACGGACGTGGAGCCATTTAAGGAATCCCAGTGACTTTGCGCAGCGCGTGACGTCTGCAGGGCTGAGCTCAGTGACTCTGGGCAACAACTCCGAGGCCATTCGTTGAAATACCTGAGAATGGTGGAAATTCAGCTTCCCTGCAGAAACGCAAAGAGGAAATTGTTGCATTAGGGCTGATTGCAATTTCTCTGACGGCTGTTTCAGTTTGATTGTAGATATAATTGTTTTTCAGTCAAACTTAGGCTCGATATGTACTGTGAGGTAAATTCAAAACAAGTGTTGGAGCATTACTACACCAGATACAGTTAAAAGCGTGACTGTTACACAAACCCTCTGAACCCCATGCAATGTCAGGACGTTTATTGCTCCTGTCACACTTTTTTAACTGCAATATAAAGTCCTGCACCTCTATGGAAACAGCACAACCATGATTAGAAGTAGAGAGAACTTAAAATGTCTTTTGTGCAGTATAACAAATCTATAATGCCAAAATGACCAAAAAGAAAGAAACTAAATGAGAGCTGAAAACTGAAAAACGATTGGAAGCGACATGTATAATATTTTCCCATGTGCCCACAGGTGTTTCTAAAACTGGAAAAATGGTGGTTCTACATACTAGAGATATTTTTAATATTTACATTTTGGATTTGTTTCCAAATTTGTCTCCGATTTAATGTGTGTGCACAGCCTGCAGTTCAGCCAAAAGGTCTGTGAGTCACTCGTGGCTTCTCAGTTACGCCTAGGAAAGCAGAATTTTGTGTTTTTCACAGAGTCTTGTTAGTGCACATGATGGATTTATGGCGAATTTGTTAGTGAGACATTATGAAATGTCACAATTTAATGCATATATTTGGTTAATTTTCTATTTTCTTTAAGTCACACATGATAAGTTCAAGGACCGTCAGAAAGTTGCAAACCCTGATGATTCTTTCCATTTTTATTTTTTCTGGCTCTGAGTAATGATGTCATTTTGTCAGAGTTTGGGGTGATTTTCAGTCTTCTTACCGTATGCGAAGGCCATGTCCATTATCAGTGGGGTGGTGAACTCTAACGAAGGCTTCTGCAGCAGGTGGTAGGACAAAGCTCTGAGCAGCGGGACGCATCTGCGATTCTGAGCGGCCAAAGATACGCAAACTTTACGGATCT
>OMNN01024564.1:0-19435 GCA_900302755.1 Chromis chromis
CCTGATTCAAATTATCAGGATTGTTATCAGGCTTCTGCAGAGCTTGATGATGAGCTGATCATTTGAATCAGGTGTGTTGTAAGAGGGAAACATCTAAAACATGCAGGATAGTGGCCCTCGAGGACCAGGATATGACACCCCTGCCTTAGAGGGAAGTATCACTGCAAATCATTACAAAGTTCTGTTTGATCACCTTTATCCTGTAATGAAACATTTCAATCCTGATGGCAGTGGTCTCTTCTAGGATGACAGTGCCTCCATCCATAGGACCCAAGGGGTCAATAAATGGTTTGATGAGTATGAAAATAATGAAAAACATTTGCTGAGGCCTTCACAGTCACTAGATCTATGGGTGATTTCTCACCAACATGTTTGACATCACTCTCTCCCACCATTATCAAAACACCAAATGAGGGAATATTTTAGAAGAATGGTGTTTATCCCTCCAGTAGAGTTCCATAAACTTGTTGCCAAGCTGCATTTAAGCTGTTGTGGTTGTACATGGTGGCCCAACACCTTAATACAATACTTTTCCTTTAATCTGTCACCCATCTCCAGAGGTGGCAAATCCTGGTCCCCGAAAGTAAAAATCCTTTCCGTTCTAGATGTCTCCCTCTTCCAACACACCTGATTCAAATGATCAGCTCATCATGAAGCTCTGCAGAAGCCTGATAACGATCCTGACCATTTGAATCAGGTGTGTTGGAAGAGGGAGACATCTAGAACGGAAAGGATTTTTACTTTCGGGGACCAGGATTTGCCACCTCTGCCCATCTCTAGCTCTAAAATCAGTTGTTTTAAAGACTTAATTTGCCATGTTGTATACTGGAAGCCTGCAGATTGGACCAGAAGTTAGAACAGGTCAGTTAATAATAATCAAATGTAAGTGAGGTACCCTGGTAATGATGTAGAGGTAGTGCTCATGTTTGATTCAATTTAACAACCAGTTCTCAAAAATCTAGTTTACTACTAGTAATGTCACTGCAGTTTCATCAGTGAAGGCAGTTCAAATACTCTGTGAAGACGTCACATGTTATTTTATGAAGAGCATGAGATGTCCTGCTAAATGTATGGGCTGCATTCCTATGCTGTTGGTTGATGGGCATGACCTTTAAGTTTAATCTCCTTCCTGTCACTATAAACTGTGCACTGTTTAGTGAAGAACATAAAAATTAGTTCAGAGCAGAGTTTCTCAGCCTGTAGCACAGTTAGCCTGCTGCCAAGGGGCTTCTAAAAAAAGTTCTGAATTATGGTTCCTCGCTCTGTCATTATAGGTTACTGAGCATAGATTAATGGGCAAAATGGCAGTTTTATTCATTTAAAATTAATTTTACAATACAATGAAGTGTTAAAAAAAAGATTCATACGACAGCTTGTCATCTCTCTAAATTCTGGGGATGTGAGTATTTGGGGAATTAAAAAGTAGGGGGCCGCTTCCCATCAGGTTGAAACTGAGCAAACAGGCAGCATGGAGACAACATGGAGGCAAAATAAAACTAGACACACACACACACAGGTACACACACGAAACCCAGCAGATTCAGCAGAAACACTGGGTCACACCGAGTGACATATTGGTCAAGTGTGAAAGACTCAGCTATCCACACAAACTCACACACTGGGCCTTCGGTACAGTGTGAAACGCCGTGCTTACAGTCCTGCCAGGCTGATTAACAACTGCACGGTTACCTACGGTTTTTGCCAAACTGTTCAGTTGTAGAAATCACGCTCAACTAAACCTCTGTTCCTTTTATTCTGCATGTGTGACTGTGCAACGTCCCTATAATCTGCACACCTGAAAAGCTGCACTATCTCAGCACAGAGTCCAAACGTGGCACATTTTAGCTCCGATCTTCTTCCTCCTTGTCAGTGACAGGTCATCTTCCTCAGTGCTATTGAGGCCGTCACCATACATGAGGAGAGACTTTTTGTAGCGACAGAGAAGGTCCTCGACCTGTGCAGTTAACATATCCTATAAAAGATGGGTGCCTGGTGGAGTACAGCTGTGGACACTGGACCTTTTAAACCATGTTTGACAGCAGGTATGACACTGCTGCAATAAGCGTTTTATACTTTAGGATAAAATGTTGGCTGCAACTGAAAATAGTGCGCATATGTGTCAATAAAATAAGACAATTACAGCAGGAGGTTGACTCAGGTTTCATAAATTTCATTCATGCTACCCCAGTCATCTGCCCTCTTTGCATTAACTCTGTTATCATGTCAGACCAGAGACTCCCACCTGCCCTGCTCCTCCGCCGGCTGCATCACCTGATCTTCCTCACTCCTCTGCTCACCTGTCTGCTCATTAGTCCCTCAGTATACAGTATGTGCTGCCGTTCCACCAGTTACATCTTCTCAGATTGTCCCTTTGTGCTCGTCATTATTTGCACACCAACAGCCTTTTCATTTTCTGCTTGTTTTTTGAACCTGCCTGACACTGCTTTTGTCTGCTCCGTCTGCTTTGTCTGCTTGCTTGGTTTTATCTCAGAACATCGTTTGGTGCCTTGTTTCGTGTCTGCCGTTGGGGTCCTTTATCCTGAGATGTGACATCTCCGTAACAACACCGCAGAAATAACATCTCTGGTCTGGATTCTGCCTCGTTAAAATCTTAGACTGTATGTACAAGATGGATGTAGCCTCTAAAAAGTGAAGCCAACACAAAAGTGCATTAAACAGCCAGCAGGAGGCGACTCCTGTGGTTCAAAAGTGAAAAATGACCCTACTTCTCACTTGATTTGTTACCACAGGCAAGATTCTCCTAATGAGTTTATGGTCTCAACTGCTAGTTTTAAGATGTTCTGAATACAGCATGATGTTCATTTTGTAAATTATGGTCCCATTTAGAGTAAATTACACTATATAGTAGGGGTGGGACAAAATATCAATACAGCGATATATCATTGTCCCTCCTTGTGCGATATGAGTATCGATACGCTGGCGCCAAATATCAATACTATAATTAATATAATAAGGCACTCTAATAAGGCGCTCTAAACCCTGCCAGATTCCCCTGCCACCTGCCATTTCCATTTCCCCAGCATCACTACTTAATGACTTCACACGGTGTTATCACATGAATGAGGGAGACTTGAGTGGAAATGAATTGGCCCAAGAAGAGTTTGGACAGGTATAATGGAGGACAGCAATGCTACCGTAAGAGACGCCCCATCCACGTTTAAGTCCAGTGTGGAGCCATTTCGGCTTTCGCAACATTGAGGCAACAAGCAAGCTGGACAAAGACTATGCCATATGCAAGAACTGCCTCGCAAAAGTAAAGTACACAGGTACAGATAAGTTTACAGACATTTTGCATTTTTCAGTAATAGATTTTGTGATGTATTGTTATGTGATTGTCTTGCAATATATCGATTATCGCAGTATCGCTGTATCGTGATAGTATCTGTATCGTAAGCCATGTATCGAATATCGTATCGTGAGGTACCCTGTGATTCCCACCCCTACTATATAGCAGGGCATGTTTTGGGGTGTGGCTAGCTCGTGAGTCACAGGTTACAAACTGCATCACTGTAAACTGTGTCTTTGAATTCTACAGCCAGATCCACACATTGCTTGTTACGTTCACTTTCATATATGCAAATAATCTATTTGATGTATTGACTTTTGCCAGAAAATGGTTACAAATTGGCCAACACAAGTTACCAGAGACCAAGGTGAGGTCTTCTGTTTTATGGTGTTTCTCTACTATGGGGTGGGGGTGTGGGGTCGTTAGGCTCTGTATTTTTGTTTGTTCATATCACCTATTTTGTATTTGGAAATTTGTATTTTATATTTTATATTTACTCTTCTGCCAGTCTGCCCATGGCCAGCAGATGGAAATTATCTACAACAAAATCTTGTACAGCGCATCTCTTGTCTTATGAGATGTTTTTGTGCATAACCTCTGACAAATATGGAAATGTTTTAGCTCTAAAATTTGAAACCCACTTATGTAAATGCCTTTTATTTTGTCAGATCTCTAATGTTGACTCATACCATGATCGCTCCTTGCAGGCAGAATCTGACAGGTTTTGATTAAAATACATAGCGTATTCAAAGAGAACTTCCAATAGAAAACTAGTGCTCTTCATGCCAAATTTCATTTCCCCGTTAGACTGTGAAGGATCCAGAATCTCTAACTCGAGCCAAATAATTATGTCACCCTCGAGAGAACAATGTGAATGATGCAACCATGGCAACACTGCCACTGAGACTGGAGAAGGGACAGAACGGATGTTCCCATATGAATCTGTACTCGCGGTGGGAAAAAAATAAAAAATAAATCACATTAAACCAGATAAAAGAACAAAAACGAATGAGATAAATTTATCCTCCCAAAGACCAGTTTGGAACAGTTTCATGCAGCCTGTGTGAACCTACAGTACAGTACGTGCCGTGACGAAGAGGATAATGTTTCTGTCTGTTCCTCCTCCCTCCCCCCCTCGATTCCACTCTGCTCTTGCCTGCTTCTCTAAAATCCTTCAAAGGTTTCCGAACATGGATTTGGTGGTTTTAAGAAAATCGCGGCAAAATTGTAGCGTGTGCCTTTTATACTTAAACACAGAGGAGGAAACTGCTTCAAGTCATGCTCTATCCAAAATATTGGCCTGAGAGGCGGCGGGAAAGCATCAGCTAGAGGTCAAATTCTAAATGATTCATTGCAAAAAATACTAAAACTAGAAAAATATCCACTGAAACTTCCCAAAATTTAGTCCTGCAGCAACGACCAAGAGTTCCAGCAGATGTCTTTGTGCAATTAATCCAAATATATTCAGTTCATAATAATATAAAACAGACAAAATTAATAGATACCACATATTAGATAAGCTAAAACCAACATTTGTCCTTAAAAATTGACTGAAATGATGAATCAATTATCCCACCAGTAGCAGATTAATCTTCTGTGTTAATTAGCTCTATTCTGCAGCCTGTAACTCTCCACCACAATACAGCTCTCATGTTGAATAATTGCCTTTATGTGTTGGTCATATTGTGTCAAAAGAATGACACACAGAGAGCATTTTCTCAAATCAAAATGAATGTAATTCTCCACGTCCTTCATCAGCACCACCACGTCTGACAACACCAATATATCCCAATCAAAGCAGCGTAATCGTCATCATCATCCTCGATAATATCACAATCCATCCTCATCATCACAGAACACACTGCAGATGCGCTGGTATCTCTGTCCCCCTTCCCTCACTGGGTCTCTCTCCCTTGGCCCATCACCATGACGATGGGAGCCGGTTCCATGGATACAGTCACTAGGCAACGGGCAGCATCAGCAGCAGCAGCAGCAGCAGGAACAGCAGTGTCCTGTCAGAGCTCTAGTGGAGCAGCAGCAGCAGCAAAGAGCCTGAGCCAACCTTCCTCCTCTGTGCAAGTTTGCTCTTTGAAGAGGAAATGTTAATGCATTTATCGTGTCTTGGATCTGAAGCCTCTTACATTACACTCAACGCCGGGTCGCCTTAATTTAGACTGACACACACTAAGATGGGAAGAGTTTGTGGGTAAAGTGGAAACCAGATGAGTGTATATCTGGTTTAAGACTGTGTTTAAAAATACATATCAACATCTTTATTGCTTACACTGATAGCTCAAATATGGATGCTGATTTTCTCTCTCAGTGCTACTGTGCCTTTATCTGTCATAAGTTGCCCAACCAACAATCCAAACCACAAAGACACTCCAATTTTCTTTCACATAAGTTCGAGAAATCAGCCAATTCTGGCATTTGAGACATTGAAACTAGAGAAAGTTTGGAGATTTCACTTGAAAAATGACCGTAGCAATGAAAATTAAATGATCTAAATTGGTAAATGGTAAATAGTCTGCACTTATATAGCGCCTTTTTCTTCCTTAGTGGTACTCAAGGTGCTTTACAATGTGTTTCGCATTCACCCATTCACACACACATTTGCACACCAATGGCGACAGAGCTGCCATGCAAGGCGCTAGCCTGCCATTGGGAGCAACTTCAGGTTCAGTGTCTTGCCCAGAGGGCCGGGGATCAAACCGCCAACCTTGCGATCTGTGGACAACCCATTCTACCACCTGAGCCACAGCCGCCCACGCATCGAAATAGCCAAATCAACCTAAAAATGATTGGACTATACTGGTTGATGCTAACAGCTGGTAAATCAGCTTCATAAAGACACAACAAATACTTCAAAGTACTACTTGGCAGGGGGTTGGGGAGTGTGTACTCATATCTTAAAAATAAATTACTCCATTGGGAAAAACCTGATCAGCAAAATGTACTTAAAGTGGCAAAATAAAAAATACAGAAGGTGCTATACACAGTATTACCACTGATGCATGAATATGTGAGCAGCATGTTTACTGTAGTGGTTTTTAACCACTATATAAAGTAGCTACAAGCTTTTATAATATGCAACATGTTCAATTTCACCAAATCATTTATGTCAGGGATTGAATCCTGTAAATGTTATATTGCAACGTATGAATATTATGAAAAGATCCACTGAGAAAATCCCTGACACAAGTTGATTTGTGTAGAGAACAGATTTAACTTAAATGACTTAAATGCATCAAGTTTTAAAAACTCATCGCATGTTTGTTCTGAAAAGCAATCTGCAAAATATCTAGTATGTACAGATGTCAAATAAATGCAATGAGGGGGAAAAAATGTGCTATCTCCCTCTATAAAATGCAGTGGAGTGGATTTATGTTAATAAAGCGCCTCAAAACTGTACAATACTGGTTACATTCCCCCTCTGCCACTGCCACATACATCTAACTAGATAATGTAATACTTTTAAAATGTTGGTGGAAAGAATAGCTCACTCTATATGCACAAAGAAAGAGATGGTACTGCATAATGCATACAACCTGAAACTGAGGCTGATTAGTCTACATGTCAGGAGAGTTACATGCAGTGTACACATGCAGACTACAGCCAGGACTGCTGTGCTCCCAAAGAAAGAGACCAACACCGACAACACATAATTGCCTGTTTGCAAAATTACACTAAATAAGGCAGCGGCTGCACAGCCCCGCTGGAAAGAAACGTGCACTAATAGAACCATCTCAGGAGCAGCACAGACACAGAAGCTTTGATATATGTTGCATTGAAGATTGCAATTAAATATTCCCTTTGGTTAGAAGAAGCCTTTTTGTTGCTTCAGTGCCATAATAATCATACATGCAGTAAAAGAAAAAGACATGGACAACACATTAGAGCAGGAGAAATTATGATCCAGATAACACGGAGCTCTAACCTTGTGCAGGTGTATAACTGCAGCTATAAAGCATTTAGCCAGATGCTTAACAAGCCTTTGTCATTACAGGCTTGTAACAGCCGTGACAGACTGATACAGCTAAATAATGGGCGAGGTGCTGCTTAATAAGACACAATACCTTCCGGCTGCTGGATGGAACAGGTGTGTGTCTGTGTGTGCGATGGTGTGTTATAAGGAAGCATGAAGCTGTGATGGCAGATCGGCTGGGGGGCTACATGTCAAGACAGGAGGGTATATGACACTGCATCATATATCATCCATCCTCACACACACACACACACACACACACACACACACACACACACACACACACACACACACACACACCACCTCTCCCTGCTCCTGCAGTCATGGCTGTTTCATTAGCTCATCACAGAGCTTGAAAGGCCCATGGATGAGGGTCTGCTGTGTGAAAATTCTCATATGCACAGTGTTGTTGTTCAGCAGCAGCTCTGATGCAAAAATCTAATAATGTCATTCAAGTTGTCGCATGATAGCAGCCTTATAAAACATGTATGGTCATGGCAAACATGGGGGAATCATGGCTGCAAATTTACGAGACATTTTAATATCAGATGGAGATTAAAAATTACATTTTGTGCAATAAGGTGACACTGATTCCTGCAGAGTGGATATGAATGTGGTTTCTCATGAAGGGATGTCTACATTTAAGGCACACTGGATGAGAAATGCTGCAGCAGGTATGTGTGTGTCGCCTTACATTGCAAAGTAGAGTAGTTATCCATCTGTCAGGCTGCTGGTGGCCGATCCGGTTAATGTATATAAAATAAAGATCACTCTGGTGGCCCCCGTGGACACCGCAGCACCGGACGGGATCAGTCTACCGGGACGAACCGAGCCGGTGTGGAAGCAGGACAGGTACCCGCGCTACCAGCCGCATCTTCAGCAGCTACCCCCGGGGCCGGAACGCGGAGGAGACGAGGACATCACCGCGGCTCATTTCATTCGCTGAGGGTTTAAAATCCAAGTGGGTTCCCAGCACATAGACTACACCCTGCTCTCTGTCACACAGCTCCTCGGTCCGCGCAGGAGGAAGAGGGGAAAAACACACAAAGAAGCCAAGATGCGGGCAAAGAAAAGGTCAGTGTGGAAATCACACCGGAGGAACGGATCCGACGGAGAGGAGCGGCGCGCTTCTCCTTCTTCTCCGTTACCGTAAAACCCCGCTGCAGGAAAAACACATTCAGCAGGAGCGTCTCCTCCCATCTGTCCCCCGTGGAGAGAGAGAGAGAGGAAAGGGAGGAGAGGGGAGAGATGGATGAAGATGGAACGAGGACGCCAGAGTAGGCTAGGTGCGTTTACGCGTGCGCCATGGACGTGCGCGCGCGTGTGTGTTGTAATTGTGCGCTGATGTGACTTTGTGTGAGAGAGAAAAGAGGAGAAAGAGTGAGAGTCGTCTTTTATCTCATTGTGTCACAGCATGCGCACGCACGCACGCGCACGCGAAGTGGAGCTGAGACTGTTGCCATGCTGCCTCCATCTTTCCCTCAGAGACACAGAAGTGTTGTTTTTGTCCCTTTGTGGACAAAAATAGTGATGAAAGATCATAGTAAATGAGAAGGTTTGGGTTCTTCTAAATATATATTCAGAGCCTGAACACAAAACATTGCAGACCTCTTTATAATAAGGTTCTGATGTAAGGTTATAAGTAATAATAGCTGTTAATAAATAATTTAGGAATGGTTTATTCTTCAATCATAACTCATTTATAGCATGGTTTGGGTTGCCAGGTTGTGAAAAACCTCTCTGGCTGCTGTTTCTGCTCCTCCAGCAGGACACTTGGTTTGTGTTTTGAATTCATCATGAAGGTCCATAAATAGATCTTTGGACCAACCCAGGGAAAACAAACATGCCCCAAAATTCACTTATTAACAATTTATGACAACTACAGACTGGACCACTTTATAAACTGAGAAACCATTGACCCTTTGTTAACCTTTTAAGCACTATGGGGTTCCTTTTGGATGTTTCCACTCTAAAGAACATCCCCAAATACTGATACAGTCCTTACTGATACAGATATAATGTAAAACAAACATTTAGTTCTACATTTTGGCCTCTCATCCACATGCAAACAGCATTGTAGGTCACTCAAAGGGAGATCACCTTGTAAAGTGCAGATCTTTAAAGTCTCCAGGTGTGTTACACCTCAATTAGTGTATGCTCATTGCTGCTTTATGCAATGAGCATGTGCCTGTAACAATGACAATGGCCCCTTTTCTTTACTGTTGGCTAGCACGAGCAGTTACAAGTTTATAACTGAACTTGGCTTTGCTGCACCACATCAGCAGTTTAAAGTCTGCAGAAACAACAAACTAACAGAATCTTCTCAATATGTATTGATGGAGACTGGCCCTCCATGCTTGTTACCATGTTTGTAGCTGTTCTTGCACAATGGTCACTCAGAAAGATTTTTTATTTTTTAAATGGAGGGGGAAGATATCTGTCCAGAAAAAAACATCCATATTGGCGCGGACAAGGCCTTAGTCAGTAACAGCTGCAAAACTGGGAGGCCAAACTGAAGAGCCTTGAGCTCTGTGGATAAGAGACACTTAGGAGACATCCAATAAATCTTTTCATCCTCATCACCAGGTGTGAGTGAGATCTGAAAAAAACATCTGTGAAAGTTGATGTTATTGAAACTGTTCTAAAGAATTCTCAGCTGCAAATCTATCAAAGGAAATGAAGCACAAGTGCTACATTTCAGTAATAGCAGGGCTTGGTGGCCTCTTCATTGATTGCACCATGCCTGGCAACCTTAAAAATGTTGTTGTTGTTGTGGTTCTATAACAGATACATCCTAGTCCTGGTATTATTTATACATACAGACATGATGGTTTTAGACAGTTGGAATCCATTAGCAGTGATAAATGTAACTGAATTATTACGGAAGGATAAACACCAGCCAAAGGGATTTTCAAGACTTAGTAATGCAAAACTTGCACTTGATGTCTTCTAAGATATCTAAAGCATCAGTAAATACATTTTAAAGGCAATAATAATTACAAATATTCATTACTAAATGGTTTATTCTGCAAATATTTGTACGTCAAACAAGACTCAACATATTTTGGACATTTTAATCCAAGAAAATGTAATCATAGATTTAGGTTAATCCAGCCAACCCTTCCATTGCATAAAACAGTCACTGGCCTGCAGCAGCAGCAACAATAATATTGGGACGATGAGCTGTGTGATTGAGAGTTGCCAACATTATCAGCAACTGTCCCCACTGCCAGAAACCTAAAGCGTTTGGCCTGATGCCCGGGATAAATGTGTCCCTCCTCCTCTTCATTCTCCTCTTGACCAACATTTTAGTGTCCAAAATGAAATCTGAATCCAAAAAGGTGAAGGTGCCATCAATCAGAAACGATGATCGCTGTGTAGCCACTGGAGCTTCACCTCAGTCAGGTTCATTATTTGATTTTGCAGGACAGATGTTGATAGCAATGACTGGCTCTAAATGTACTTGTTCATACTGACAGTGGACATCGAATATGAAAATAAAGAAAATGTTGATGTTTCTTGAAAATGTGTTTTTTTTTTTATGGTAATCCAAAGGCTAAATATGAGTTTCAAAAGTTTAAATTTAAAAGACTAACTACAGGTGTGCAGCAGTCATGCAGCTGATCTCAAGCGCAGAGGATCCTGCTGGTTTTGTGCAGGAAGTGATGGATGTTAAATGCGCAGTCTTATCCAGAGCTCAACATGTGGCAGATTGCTGCTCATAGTCAGTAGTCATCTGAGTCGGCTGTTGTTTTGGGGCTTCAGAGTCTAATCAGCTCATCCACAGCCAGCATGGGGTCAATTCAATACTGGTTTCAGTTAATATCACTCAGTGGAGCATTAAATCCATTTAACAAACAGACCTCAATTTCTTCAGCCTTATCAACTAAGTATGAACAGGTTGGCAATGAATTACTAGCTAAAATTCCTGTGTGTACTTTCATACTAGTATGACTGCATCTCCTCAGCTCAAGCGGAGTCTGTTGCTGACATCTAAGTTAAAGATTTCATATTGCCTAGCAAAGATTAGCAATCAGAGTTTTCCAGAACCCCAGATTTCATCAACATTTTTCATTCAATATAGAGAGATACCCACAAAATGGAACCCACAAGGGAAAAGATTCAGAGGAAGACCAAAAACATCATGGTGTAGGGACATGGAGGCAGAAACCAAAAGAGGTGGATAAACATGCAAAGAAATGAAAAGTCTGGCCAAGGACAGAGATGAATGGAAACAGGTTGTTGATGGCCTGTGCTGCACTTCGACGTGAATGGCAAAAGAAGAAGATAGAGGGATACTGGCCCTGAGATCACAGAAGCAGGTCAGTGGCAGGTTCGATTACAGGACCATCAGGGTAAACTGGTCTGAAGATGGTGACAGTGGTTCTCCTTGTCTTATGACTCCCACTGCAGCTTCACTGAAGGTGTTTAAAGGCCAACAGGTCACTGCTGTTGCACTGAACAGCTTCCAGATATAAAGATCTACTGTTGAGTGTGGCACATATGTTCCTCTACAAGAGCTTTCGTACCGAGCAAATCTACCCAAACAAAGGTCAAAACCAAGAATAACAATTAAATGAAATAATCAAGGCACAGATTTATTGCTGTGATAAGATTTAGATTAGATTTCCGTTGTTAGGACCTTTTAAGTGCTCTCCGGTATTCTTCTTCCTAATTATCTGTCTCAGCTGAATGCTAAGATAAACGCTTCCTATCAAAAGGGCAGCGTCAGTCAGGATGGGTTTTCAGTCAGTTCAATGGCAGTAAGTTCGACTGCAGGAGAAAGACTACCAGTTATGGCCATTTTGTGTGGGAGGTCATGACAACAAGAGAAGCAGAACAGGAGGCTGTGGCTCAGGTGGTAAAGTGGATTGTCCACTAATCACAAGGTTGGAAATGACCTTGTGACACTGAACCTGAAGTTGCTCCTGATGGCAGGCAAGGCACCTTGTCGCTATTGGAGTGTGAATGTACTGTATGTGTAAATGACACTCTGAGTACCACTAAGGTAGAAAAGCACAATATACGTAAGTGCAGACCATTTACAATAAGATTAACTAGGCTTCTGAAATATACTTTTTATAAAACCTCTTGAACTCTTCTGGAGAAATAACATGTGGTTCCTGTCATGACTTGAACTGGCCTCTGACACTGCACTTCACTCTACTGTACTCAGCTCTACTGTACCAGTGATATAGTATCCTTATGCCATCTGTGCCAGTTGGCAGTGCCAGGATGAAGCTCCAGTTAAACCCAGATGGCAGTGCTGGGATTCTCCAAGACTCACTGAGTTTGGTAACAGTCTGCGAGAAAACACAAAGTCGCCAGGACATCACTCTGTCACTCAACAACTCCTCGTTCTCTGCCCAGATTTCTTTCTTTCTTTCCTTCCTGGGTCACCTTGAAGCTTCTCAGGTCCACTTCAACTTCAGCATCACGTCTTTAAAGTTTTAACTTCCACTGCTTTGACTAAATCTGACTACCTTTCTGGTGGGACTGCATTATTTTCCTGGCAAGAAAGAGCCCCAAACTGAGAGGTCTTTGAGCTTTTTAGTCAGATCATTAAGATTTCAGAAGAAGACGTGCTACAACAAAGTAGTCTACTTTTAGAGAATGGATGACAGTACAAGTGGCAAAATAGTTGTAGTAAAAATTAATAGTGTTTTTGGAAAAAAGATGAGAGACCTACAAGCAATGTCGGAAATTAGCGAAGGAAAAGGGCATAAGTGCAACAAGGAGTGTCAGAATGCCCTCATTAACCGTGATTGATGAGCAAAAATTGCCCCCAAGATTTTGAAATAAATATGTACATACTATATTATATACACAGATCAGGCATAGCAATAGGACCACCTGCCTAATATTGTGTTGGTCCCCCTTCTGTCGTCAAAAATTCTCTGAACCATTGGACATGGACAAGAGGACCTAGAGGTCCTATGGGGTCTGGCACCAGGATGTTGGCAGTGAATCCTTTGGGTACTCTGGCTTGTGCAGTGGGACCTCTGTCAATCCAACTTGTTCCACTGCATCCTGTTGATGCTTGATCAGAATGTTTTTGCCATATGGTGGGGTGCATTTTCCTGCGGGGGTAGGCCAGTGACATTTGGGATTGCTATTAGCATGAGGGAGTGTGCTTGTTCTGGGACAATGTTTATTTGGGTGTCTGATACCCCTTTTCCACTGAGCTGGTTCCAGTGCTAGTTCGGAGCCAGTTCCTGACTTAGCACCAGTTTTTTGTGTTTCCACCACCTAAGCACCGGCTCCAGGTGCTATAAACTGGTGCTTAGCAAGCACCAACTCTTTGCTGGGCCAGAGCTAAGCAAAGAGTACATCAGGGGCTGGGGGCTGGGTTATCGTGACCAACGATCACGGGTGGAAAGGGACACAAAAGATTGCAGATGTGTTGGAATGACTCCCGGGACACATGTAAGTTTTGCACACACTGTTGAGCGCTGAAATCCGGTACAATTGTGTCCCACCAGTAGCGCGATTGCGGATGTGCCCAGGCAACAGGCGACCTCCGCCTCGCAAACAGCCTTAAGACCATCTATAAAGATAAACATAGATATTATCATCAATTTATTGCGTCTGTTTAACTCTCATGTAATCGATGCAAGCGCAGTCGTTACGGTGACACAATGGCGTGGCTCCAACTTGGCTCCTTGCCAGTGGAAAAGCAAACAGGTTCTTAGGAGGAACGAGACTTCAACCAACTAAGCACCAGAACTAGCACCGAACTAGCACCTGGTTCTTCTTGGTGGAAAAGGGGTATAAGTCTCATTAACACGGATGCCAAAATCCAAGGTTTTCCAGCAGAACACCACATACCATTTACCGGGCATTATTTTACCTTTATTCAGTTCATTTAAGTTCCATTTCCATCTCGAATACACACACAAAACAGTGCAACCGTTCACACAACTTAACATACTACTATGTAACGCTGTAACAATACCTGGCAGAGACCACACAATCCTAAACCTGCAGAGAAGTTGGCTGCTGGGATGAAATAGTCCCGCTTTAAAGGTGTCGTCACTAATGCCACCCCCAACAAATAAGACAGCAATTAAAGCAAGTAAGGCCCACCCCCTCAAACAAAGCTTTGGACAGTTAAAAGCTTATCATGAATTTGTAAAAACTGGCAAATAGGTGAAAAAAGTATTCAGCTCTCTGCCACCAAACAAGCGAGAATCATTAATTTGTAAATGACTGTAGTGCTAAAGCTCGAGACTTTAAAATGTCGTTGGTCTGGTGCTTTACTTCACAGTGTCAGCAAGTTGGCAGTAAATGTTGGCTAGCTAATGTTTAGTCTCGCATAGCCAGGCCTATCGCCACACTTGGTTTTAATGCTGTGCCAACACTGGAGAAATGTTAATGCTGCAGCATAAGTGTGGGGCTGCACAGTCGAGTCTGTAATTTCATTTAATCTGTGCTCAAAACATCAGCAGGGCTAAATTTGAGCATTAAAGAAAGCATGCTAAAATTTCCAACTGCAGTTATTTCCAGAACTCCGTCATTAAAGAAGGCATATTACACTCATTTGGGCTTCTTTTGACTGAACTTGTAGCTGCTAGTCTGTAATTTTGTGAAACACCTGAGGCTGTGGCTGCAGTGCATCAGACCCACAGTGATGCAATCACGGTTTAGACTAGTAACAAATCTGAGTAGGACATTATCCCTGAAATCAGAATTTTGGTTAAATCTAATCAGATCAGGCCTATTAAATATAGTCATGATCGTTTTGGTTGTGGAAATGTGAAACCTGGGTCCCGTCCTGCAGGGAGGGGCTGCTTTCTCTCACACATACAGATGGTTGCAAGCTTCTTTTTGGAACAGCAATAGCATGCTTCTTATTTGCAGCTGGATAGCTTAGTGGCTAACACCCCAGACCTTGGCATGGGAGATTGTTGGTTCAAATCCCGGTCAGGGCGCAGGTATCCAGTGAGGACCCTTAGGCAAGGTCCTTAATGTTACCCCGCCTACGTCTATGTACGTCGCTTTGGATAAAAGCGTCGGCTAAATGAAAATGTAGAATTGTATTTACTAAAGTTGGCACAAGTTGGTTAATACGGGATCACTTCACATTAAAATCTGCAAATTTATGCACTAATTACCAATTTTTAAGAGTGCCCCTAAAATGTAGTAAATGCCACATTTCCTACACTGCCCACCTTGTTGTTTTAGAGTTTAAAAGTTCTCATATGTGTGAGAAATGTTAAGTAATACTTGAACATTTGCTATTAAAGGACGTTAATTCCTCGTGGTTTTCCTACATCTAGCTGTGCACTCTTACACTGGCCCTCTGTTTAAATACAGCACTGTATTATATTACCACTCTTTTATAAAAGCAATGAGCCACAAGAGGCCGAGCTTTACAGTGATTTAAAATCAATACCAAGGGGTTATACTGAGATTCACGTGGCGTCAGTTTATGACTGACTGCTGCTTGTGGTTTCTATGTCCAATAGTGTGGTCACAATTGCCAGATAAAAATACTATTTGAGGCTACTACTCTTACAATTTAACTGTTTAGCAGCATTCTTTGAATTTTTAATCAGCGTTCACCCTCAAATACAGCAGATCTAAAATGTTTTTTAAAACTTGGTTCCAAATCTTAAGATTATAAATGGCATTAGGTGTGTGTTTGTATGTGTGGTAGAGCTAATAGACAATGAACACACAAAATAAGCAAACAACACAGATCCGATACAGAAATTTCTCATGTGAAATACCCCAAACTGTGGCAGAAAATCCATGTGAGACACCAATATAACACTCTCAAAACGTACAGGCCAGATCAGTTGCAGAGCCTGGTTCCAAACCTCTGAGGCTACAGCCACACCAAAAAGCTTTCATTCTAAAACTAAAGTGAAAGTAATTGCCATCCCGGCAAGCATATTAGCAGTGTTTCAACATTAACCTTCATGCATATTAACATGTGTAAAAATGCATGTTGCATGGCCATTTATGTACAGTGGGCATGCAAGTGCAGGTGTAATGTGAAGCACAAGTTGGTTGCTTAGTTGTGGAAAATACTTAACACTTCCTAGTATAGACAACAAGGTCAACAACACCTGTAATTTGTTATCAATGTTGAATTAACCACTGATAGTCAAGGCAGATGTCTTTGTTTTCTTCTGGAAAAAAAGTCATGGGAGAGAAACATGTCCAAGGCTATATATAAAAATGGAACAGCAGTTTAGAAGGTTAGTGTGGTGGCTACCACTGTCGCCATCTTGGCAGTGCCTAACTCCTCCTAGTTCCTGATTAATTAAAAAGTGAATAAACAGGTGGAGTGTGAGTGGAGAAATGGATACGCATGCAAAATTTTAGGGCCTTGTTACAATTTAAATAGCTAAACTATATAAAAATGTACCTACTTGACGTTGTCATGAAACTGCAGAGATTTTGTGGCGCCACCTGGAGGCCACGGCGCCCTTAGCATATGCCTATATTGCCTAATGGGCAAGCCAGCTCTGTGAAACTGTCTATAGAGATCAAAACAATTTTTGTACCAGTCTGTAAACATGTTTATTTCTGCTGTAAAGTTGGACATTTTAACATGGGGGTCTTTGGGGACTGACTCCCTTTTAGAGCCAATCTCAAGTGGTCATTCAAGGAACTGCAATTTTTGACATTTCCATCTTGGCTTCATTTTTCAGGCCTGGAGGTTGTTTGATTTGATTTGATTTGAAACTAAAACAGAGTCAGCAAATGATGCAGTAGTATGGATGCTGAACATAAAGGTAGCAGAAGTTATGCATTTTAAAATGAAAACATATTAATGTAAACTTCACTAGCCACATCTCAGATTTGTTTGACAATTCAAAAAAGCTGGACAAATATAATAAAAACTCAAATGTAGGGAACCAATCAGAGATAAAGAATGGGGATGTTATCATTTCACATACTTGCTACAGTTAAGAAAAGCAGCAAAAGAAAAAATCAGTGACATAACAGCTCTTAATGTGAAAAATGGCTAACATGAAGAAATGTAGCATTGTAGTCTGGTTACCAGTCTGACTCAGGTGCAGGAGTCCATGCAAACACACAAAGAACATCCTTCAGGTGGAGACAAAATGTTTTAAACCTTACATGGACATTTAAAAGTATTTTCAGACTTTACAAAGTTTTGATAAAATACTGTTTCTTGAGAAGGTTACAGAAGCCTTCCTTAAAATAAACCAGAGGATACATGATCAAATTTAAAGAATATAAATGAGGCGCAATGCATTTTGCACTCTGTGTAACACTTTGGTGGGCCAAACTCATTTTATGAGCGCCAGGTTTTGCCCACAGGTCCTATTTCAGGCAGCTTGGACTCAGCTGATTTTGCCCACAGGTCCTATTTTGGACGGCTCTGGTTTAGAGAGCCAAGCATGGATCTGCTATAAAACGCAGGTCACAAGGCTGTACATTTAAAGAGTTTGCCTATTTCGGGCATCTAAGTGCCGCTCCTTTAACACCTCTCGCGTGTTCTGCGTGTTTTATCTGCACATATGATGCTTATAATATCACAACTGCAGGATTCCCACAATGGTAAGAATCCGCAGAATGAGCAGTAGCATCCAAACTATGGCTCAAAAGTTATATATACTAGGCACATATTAGTTTAGGCAGCCCTGGGTAACATTATATCTTTGGGAGGCCCAATTTGTGTGTCAGACTTTGAGGGTGACAACATTTAGCAATCATCCTTTAAAAGCATCTTTAAGAGTTTAGATTCAGTTACAGGGTTCAGGTTAGATTTAGACTTGTATTAAGGCAAGTGTATTGTTTTTAGCAAGTTGTTGTGATGGCTAAGGTTCAGGCAATAACACTCTCGATAAGCACTGAGATAAAAACATGTGTCTCAAGGGACGGTTGAGAGAATTGTATAATTACAGCTTTATTCACATGCAGCTTGAGAAAGGAGCATCTTCAGCACACACACATACACACACATACACACAAAACACACACAGTTGCATTCCAGAGAGACAATATGACTATGAGATGGGACCCTGCAGGTAGCAGGACGTCATGCAGCGAACTGACAGCCTGTTGCAGAGCCAACAAAAACAATTGTGTCATTAAATCACTGAAGCCTCAATAGTTGCTTCCTGTTAAGATGTTCACGAAGTTAATGTTGCCAAGCAACAAATACAATTTGAGCCAGTAAGAGGAGCTTCAGCCAAAATCACTTGGCAACAAAATTTTGCAGGGAGAAAGAAAAAGTACTGAAGGATCGATAGTTTCAGACCTTGTATCACATGATGAGGTTTGGATTTCTGCAGCTGTAATCGGGACACGTGGGTCTCGTTAAAGTCATTTCCAGGACAAGGTCAAAACACAAGCATTAGGTTAGTGTTATACTTTCTACATCTGTGAATACACGAGGGTCCACTAGGTTCCAACTAATGTAAATTTCATCATCAGAGGGTACATCTGTGCAGACGTCCACATCCCGTACAATTTTTTTTGTGTCTCTGTCAGCACCATGCTACTATTCACCAACTGCACATGTGCTAGAAAATCTAAATAGGAGGTTGGATTTGACTTATAGTGCACATGTATGGAATATGTCGATGCTGATCTACTGCGCATGTCTGGAGCACATCCTCAATGTGGACTTCAGACTAGTAATAAATCTGACCTTGTAGCGTCTAATAAGGATCAATAATTTACATCTCATAACACAGATGGATGACAGAAAGATCACTCAGTGTTCACTGTTTATTATTTCTCACTGTTCATCTCCTCCTTTCTATTGTCACCAAGTGCTGCTCAAGGGGGAATTGTTAAATTTCTCTCTATAATACTCGGAGGTCGTGACCTTACTCTGTTTCATATCTATTTTCATGTGAAAGCACTTTGCGCCTGTAGCTCTTTTCATGCTCTTTTATTGTGAAGGACTATGAGCAGCATTTCATGTATGAATGGAGCTATACAAATCAAGTTTATAATTCTTGTAAATGTATTATTATTATTAATATTTAATAGGCTGCTTTAGCTTAATTAACCCTCACTTACTAGTGAAAAAATTGCAGTGGCATTCAAATACAATCCTTAAATAAACTCCAAATAAAATTGATATATGTCTGCTTCAACCACATCTGTGAATCTGTGTTAGCCCTTCATTGAATAACGCTAAAAAAAGTAGC
>OMNN01024571.1:0-14539 GCA_900302755.1 Chromis chromis
GATTATCTCATAAAAATCCATCTAAAGAATCAGTATAGTTTCAGTATCTAGCTGTGGCTCTTTGCTTTATTTCAGATGTCAGTAAGTTGTTAGAAATTCTGCAATGGAGTGTTTTTAAATGGTTGTACTGCTACTTTTACTTCTTTTACCTCTTTCTGAATACAGCTTTCATCACTGTATGTCTCAGAATTATTTAGACATATAAAACCCAAACTGCATGGCTTGATACAAATATGGTTAACTGAGATTTTTGATTATTTATAATTTGGACTGAACCATCCCTTTAAAATGTCAGTCAGCTTTAGTCCCACCTCCGTCTGCCATTAGGACCCGGCTATAAATGTTTCAACTTGCACCTCTTTCTGAACCTCATTAGTGAAACTTTAGCTGTGGATAGCTCCCTGCCATGACAAGTCTCCCTCTCCGTCTCTCTCTCTCTGACTGACCGCAGGCCGGTTCCCGGGCCGCTGTCCTGCCTCCTCCACATGCGGAACAGACACAGACAACCTCTGCCAGCCTCCTTACCTGGCACCCTGCCAGACCCTGCCATGCAAGGAGCATCAGCTCAGCACATGGCTGTAAGTATGGGACACAATGTTTGTCTTGCTCAGGCTCACATGCATGCATCATGATTTATAGATGCAGGTATAGTGGCCAGAGTGGTCAAGATACCCCGAGTTAGAAATATTATATTGGCTGACAGGAAAATTCACTTCTCGCTTGTGGATGAATAAATCAAAGGTGTCAAACTCCAGATGGATGTGACCTTGTGAGGGAACGCTTTATACTCGAGATTTATGTACACACATGTTGATGCTTTCTTTTATCACAACTGAAAGGTTATTTTTGTGTCAACTTTTCTATCCCCTTCAGATAGAAAAGCAGATGTCTTGTGTAATGGGTATACCAGCTCCTGTGCACAACCCCTCCTGTTCTTCACCTCAGGTACTGACTAGTCAGTTTGAGGCACTCATATTTTCTTTTTGAGATTTTTCTTTTTTAACAGCCTTATTCCTTGTCTGTATGCTCACACCATATCTAACAATTTACTAGTATACATGCCAACAAAAATGCATACAATGCATACATACACCACAGCCAGACAAGTAGTGGCTTTTAGAAAACTCATACCAGTGCCATTGTGTTTAGACTAAAACTGATAGCCATTTGTCAGTTGCAGTATTAAATGAACAATTTGATGTTACATATATACACTTATTTGCTTTCTAGCAGAGACTGACATGAGAAAATTGATGCTAGTCTTAGCAGCTGCTTAGCTTAGCACATAGACCAGAAACAATAGGAAACAGCTAGCCTAACTCTGTCCAACAAATAATAATACTTTTGCTTTACTGTTGGTCAGCTTTTATGTTACTATATCAGATGAAGGTGCTCCATATTTATCAGAAATATAGCTAGAATATTCAAAATCATTGATGTCCATGGGGGGGAGTCCAACTCTTACACTTTTACATATTACAACAAAAGTATTTGTTATGTTTTTGTTTAAACTAATACATAAACTTCCATATGACTCTCATTTAAACAGTAAAGAAAGTTTTTTTATACGTATATTCGTATAAAAAGACACTGATATTTATTTTGTACTGTCAAAATGTTACATTTAAACCACTTCTTTTGATTTCCTTCAACAAAAAAATGATTTCAACGCTATTTCAAGGTTAGCAAGACTACTATTATCCAGAAAAGACCTCAAATGAAAGTTGACTATAGTGATCAGGAGAGGATTTTTATTGGGATAGTGTAGATGCCTTTAGCATGTGTTTTACATGCTAAGTACATACAGACAGTCATCCACATAGTGAACATATGTGGACATACTCAAGTGCCATTAGTAATAACTATAACACAACACATTGCAGTTAAACAACATATTATTATCATGTCTGCAGGAGTTAAACCACATTGCTCAACCAAAAGCAACATGTTACATGACTTAGACAACACATAGCACAACTGTCCATCCTAACAACCATCCTTAGGATCCTTCCCGGGCTCCTATGACCCAAAATATCACCTTACTGTTTGACATGTTAATAGCAGCAGGCACAAATGAGTTCTTAAAACGATTAAGTCGACACTTGGGTACGCTGTATCGTCTGTCAAGGGGGTAGAAGCTTGCACTCAGCATGAAGGAAATTTCCCAAAACTATTCCTTTAACTTTTCATTCCACTGTTCTGTATCTGTACTTTAAAATTAAAGCTGCGTGTTACTGGATTTGCACTCGAATATTACGTCATTTGTGCTGCCAAAAAGGTAAGAACAATTTCAAGAAAAGAGTGACAATTTTAAAAAAATAATATTGCACTTAGTTTTACACCCTTGATCATAAAAGAGGTAGATGACAATAAATGGCCTATATCATAATAGCTATTTAAAAAAACAAAAACATTTATATTGCACCTTTTAAAAACAGAGTTTTAAAGTCCAAAACAGATGATATTCAGGAAGACAATATTAGAACAGTGACCCAGCCAGGCCAAACAGAAACCAGATAAGCAAAAAGTGGAGAAATAGAATTAAACATGATAAAAGATACAACATACTGATACAAGCATATTAATACAAGCACCAAAAATGCCACAGAGCAAAAGCCAATAAAAGAGACAACATCACATAAAAGCAAGTCTATAAAAACGGGTTTTAAGAGGTTATTTAAAAGAAGACACCAATTGTGTGTATAACGTGTGTGATTTTTCAGCAAAGATCCTATTTGTGGTAATATATTAGCTGTAAAACAGTAACACATACCCTGCCTCACCTTCTGCCTTTGGCTTATTCCTTTCTAATCAGGATAGACAGGAAACAGAGTGTAACTCTACACTCTTAACACACACACACACACACTCACTCACATACAGACACACATCCACACACAGATCTGGACCACAGGAAGTCACAATCTGCACTCCTTGACTTTCTTGGTTGTTTTATTTTCCTTGTGTCGATATGCTCTCCATTTCTTCCCTTGTAAATTTTACATTTCCTCTTTCTAGGTGCATGTAGTATAAATTTTTAAACACGTGCGTGCTATCAAAAGCAACTTCAAAGGGAAAACTGTGAAATCGCCCCGAGTCCACTCACACACTCGCTCTCTCTCACGCACACACAGGTTATGACTTCTTGTAGCAGAGCTTGTATATAGAGTGGCAAATGAAAAGTGGTTTCAGATTGCAGAGCCACTCGGGTCGCAGGTTCAAATCTGAACTTATCTTCTTTTTACACTCTCGCGCACACACATTTGTACTTCTGTCTTTGTGAAGCCACTCACTGACATAATGCATTCTTTAGTCCCTTACCTGAACCAGCACAACTAAATGACTAACCTCGACCCTAACCTAACCTAAACCTAGTTCTAACCTAAGACTTCTTCTTCAAACTTGTGTAAATGTAATTTAGTGTCATCAGCTGTAGTCTTTTGCATTTCCAAGGGGTGAAACAGGACTCTGCTTCTTTAGAACCACAGAAGGTGTATTAACATGCCTCTGTTGTACAGTAACGCCACACTCAGCTCAAGTGGAAAAGTAAACATTTGACAAGTGGATCAGTGTTTCATGTACAGTTTTGTGTCTTCATTCACTGATCCCTCCAGACAGAAATATCAACGTGGTGTGTCATCCAGGCCAAGGAGACCCATGATGTAATCACCGGCCCCAGTGTCAGGGTGTTTCTATGTAGTAAACAGAACTGAAATACTCGTGTCCCGTCCTGTTCAGTGTGTGTGGCTGTGCTTGTGTGTTTGACTGGCAGCCTGGCTGGCTGGTAAAGCTGGCACAGCCAGCTCGATGACCTCATCTTTGGCAGCCGCTAAATGTGCTCCCTCTTTTCGTAGCTGAATGGTGAAGAGAGCGAGAGGGGAAAAAAATCTGCTTCTTCTCTTAAAGAAATATTGTGTAACAGGGAACAGATAGCAATATTGCTGGGGGGGTGATGGGGGTGGCGGGGGGTGATGTCATGCTCCAAACATGACCTCTCCCTCTCTCGCTTTCCTCTGCTGAGTGTAGGAGAAAGGTGAGATGAGGTTTAATTTAGCTCGTACAGTCTGTTTAGTCAGATGATACGCGGGAATGATAAAGTGTGAAGGTATCAAGCTGCAGACGGCAGCATTTATTGGAACACATTATCCCCGTCATCAACAGTTGTCTTCACAGTTGTGGATGGTTAGCAGAAACAGCAGTGATGGACTAAAGTGGGGGCTTTTGACTGAAAACATTGTTAACTTTCAGTTATTTTGCTATATGGATGTAGGATACTGTGGGAAATGTCTACTTAGGTTTGTTAAACCTGACATGGCCCGCTGGTTCAGAGCTAATGTGCTGTCACAAATTTAGCTGGTGTTAAACACACCACGCCTACTAAAAGAGAAGTGGAAAATGTTCATATATAATCATAAAATCTTCATATACAGTGATTAGCTGAATATCTATGAAATGTATTTTTGAAAACTGTGGAGATCCCAGTTATGGGAACAGGAAGTATTTACTAAATTTGTGTTTCATATAGAGATACTTTGCCTACTATATTTTTGTAGACACTGAATGCATATTAAATATGTAATATACTCCTGTACAATCTTTACATGAACATTTTAAGGGACTGACTGTCTCTGCAAGACATACGATAAATTTTTCTCCAGCTTATTGAATAGGCAAAACTTTCTTTTGAATGATTTAACACACCCCGACAGATATACAGTAGATATTACTGTTCAGTAATTGTAAGGCTTTGAGGAAGTACGGTTTGTAATAACAGAGGAATTTGGAGATCGATTGTGTAAAGGTGCTGCCAAATCCAGAGTCGAGGCATTTCTATAAAACTGAGGGGCTTCTGGGCATTCAGTGCTTAAAATACAATATATTCATAATACAACATTTAATAGAAAAGGAAAATCTTGGGCAATTTCTTGTATCTGTATTTACTTAATCTGGTGGGCAGTATTTTAGCCATTATGTCACTATAGCTATTATTATTCATCACAGTTCTGCAGGTTGAAAGCTCTGTATTTAGCAGGATCTCTGGTATAAGTGCCCTTCTTTAATAATTAACAGACATTGACAGACATAAATTAACCTTTTGGAGGAAGGTGGGAAGAATTTGTTTGTTCATAAAGTTGTAATTTTTGTCAATGGAATCAGGTTTAAAACCTAATTTTACAGACCTCTACTCCAAAATATAAAAGATGAATTTGTCTGTCCTAAATTCATCGCTGTTGAGCAACCAAATTTCACTTGCTCAAAATAAAAATATAATGCCTCCTAGAACTAATACCAAAAAAACTGCTTGCAATAACATACTTGTTGCTCAGTGTCACTGAGGCAATACAGCTCAGCATACAAGGGATATGTTATGTAACTTATAACAGGTTCACCAGACCTTGAGCTATCTGAGAGCTGAATTTGGTTACATGTAATATTCCATTTGGATGGAATGTGCAGTCTAGATTAAATGAAAATATGATGAGAAAATATACAAGTTATAATGAGATGTCAGTTTCTGAAGCTCCAGTGTTTATCTTACTGAACCGTGACCTCAATAATGATAAAATCTGTTTTTTTAAATGAACTTAAGCGCTCTAAAAACTGGTGTCACATCAATTGCCTTGCATAGTGCTTCGCATGTATACTTGTATTTACAGTAGATAAACAGAAAAGCAACTATAAATCAAGTCCCTTAACCTTCATTTATCATCTGTCTCCACTCAGAGAACCAAACAGACGATGGGCCACCACTACCAACAGCACCACCCAGGAATGATTGCCATCAACAACCCTGTGACATCCATGGGTCACATGATGGAGATGATGCCAGAGCGTCACCAGGCACCTCCCCTACAGCACCACCACCCTCATCATCACCATCCTCATCATCCACCGCTTCCAGCTCCACCCCTCGCCTACCAACAGCGATGCCATGCTCCTCCTCCTCCTCCTCCTCAGCACCTGGGAAGCAGCCACAGCCACCAGCTTCACCAGTCAGGGAATGTACCGCACGCTCAGGCTCACCAATCACCGCCTTCATACTTGCACCAGGGCTCACCTCCTACACCCCCCCTGTCTGCTCCGGCACAGGTACAATCCCTGATATTTAATCATTATTCGGTTTATATTAGGGCTGCACGGTGGCTCGGTTGTGAGCATCGACGCCTCAGAAGATCCCCGGTTCGCGTCCCGGCCTGGACCTGGGATCTTTCTGTGTAGAGTTTGCATGTTCTTCCTGTGCATGTGTGGGTTTTCACTGGGTACTCCGGCTTCCTCCCAAAGTCCAAAAACATGCTGAGGTTAATTGATGATTCTAAATTGTCCATAGGTGTGAATGAGAGTGTGCTTGGTTGTCTGTCTCTATGTGTAGCCCTGCCATAGACTGCCGACCTGTCCAGGGTGTCCCCTGCCTTCGCCTGAGTCGGCTGGGATAGGCTCCAGCCCCCCGTGACCCTACAGAGGATTAAGCGGTGTATAGATAATGGATGGATGGTTTATATTCATGCATCCATGCAAAGTGAGATTATGTGTTTGTGTTTTTGTTTGCAGTTATCACCAGTTGCACAACAGATGCAACCTACCCACTCTCAGCATGCACTGCAGGCGGGCGGTAGCTGCAGTGGTGGAGGAGGAGGAGGAGGTGGAGGAGGCGGAAACCGTCGCAGAAGGACATCAGAGCAGGACCCCGACGAGCGAAGGCAGAAATTTCTGGAACGCAATCGGGCTGCAGCCACGCGCTGCCGACAGAAGAGGAAACTGTGGGTATCTTCGCTGGAGAAGAAAGCCGAAGAGCTGACGCACACAAACCTGCAGCTACAGGTGGGATGTGTTGTGCACACAGACGAGTGCACACAACAACACAATCTACACTTCAATGACGCTTAGCATTTTCTCTGTGTGTTCCCAGAACGAGGTGACGTCACTGAGGTCAGAGGTGGGTCAACTGAAGCAGATTCTGCTTACCCACAAGGACTGTCCCGTCACCGCTCGGCAGAGAGAGGCACAGGGGTACCCCAGTGAGTAAAACCCCCCCACCCCGCACCCCTGTCTAGAAAACTCACCAGCTTTTCCAGATGCCTGACACCCATCATCTCCATCCACCAGTGAGGGTATAATTCAGACACATTATACCTTATATGTGCACATAAGGGAATACTCCATGGTTACATGTTTCTTGCTATGATGAAGCACTTTTCTACACAAAAGGGACCTTAAAATCTTTCAGAGCTCAACTGAACAGCACTTAAGAGTGAAAACTCTGCTTTTGACCCCACAGTCTTCAAATGTTAGCAATGCACTTTGATTCCTAAGGAGAGCCAATCAGGGGGAAGTACTGCACTCTTAGCTCTCCAATTGAAAGGAGTATCTTACCCCATCTGTTGTCATATGATTTTAATGAACCAGACCTTGATGGTATTTGAAATACCCTGGAATGCGATGCTACTAGCATTGGCTATCGTGCCTTGCATGAAGCAAGCAGGGAACAAAATGCAGACCATGCCCATCTTGCACTCCAGGCAGGCTGAGGTTAATGTTCAACAGTAACTAAAACTGACCTGTAATGAACGATATTTTTTGTAAAAAAACAAACAAACAAAAACAAAAAAACTGCACCCTGTGGCTTAAAAGAAAACAAATATTATGTTTCAAGAGCTTCAGAGAACAAAGACGGATGCAATATTGGCATGTGTTATATTCATATATTTCTATTGTTGTCTTTTTACCTGTATGTACAGTATTCACTTGTTAAAATAAAAGAGATATTTTCATTTAATCTGAACTGTAATGGGTTTTTATTTATTGCAAGTCGAAGAGCGTACATGCTCGCAAGCCCACCCACTGAGAACGGACAATCCACACATTATCAGTGACTTTGACAGCTGTCTCTGTGTCCAGCTGCAGGGGTGAGCCCAGGAGGAAGTCCCCCCCCTGTACGTCCTGGGGCTCATCTGCAAGCCATCCAACACAACAGCATCTCCACCTCCTCGACAGCTGGAGGCGACACGGGTCACGACCCCCGGCCTGGACACTAGGCCTCAACATACAGCTGAAATATATGAACTAGATATGTTTTCTGGTTAAAGAGAAGAACGGAAACAAATACTGAGAGACATTTGTAGTTTCATCTTTCGTACGAGGTGCAAAAAAAAAAGACCCTTTGTGACAGCCTTGTTCAAACTGTGACGGTTACATGGCAACTGGATCCTGTGTTTATTCAGAAATTGTCTGTTTCTGTTTACATCAGTCTAACCATTGCCTGCTACATGCTGGCTATGCACATACACAATTATAACACGTCTCATTTGCTTTTATATCTTGCACTAATTCTGAAAAACAAAGCCTATACATTAGTTTCTATTTTTAACGGAGCAGCTGCTAGTGCACACCTTATGCCTTTTCTTTGAAGCAGAGGCAGCTTGGCATAAATAATACAACAGTGTATTTTATTTTATTTTACAAATAATTCAATTTTAAACAAAATGTTTATTTTAAGATTTGAAATTTCCTAGTCTTGTAAATAAAACTATCAATCCCATGACAGTGTTGGAAAGCCATTTGAAACATGATTGTACAGTATTTCCTTCAAGGCACTTTTTTGTAATACAATTGTCCCGAGTCACTAAATAACTGCACTTGATGTCTCAGTCCCTGTCAGTTTAATTTAATTTACACTTAAATTACACTTTTTGTACTGTAAAGATGCTGACAATCGCTGTAAATCTAATGCAAAAATAAAAAACACTTATTCTGGTATCTTCTTGTGATTTCTATATCATTTTATGACATAAAATTTGTCAGACTTTGTGGTTGTGGTAAGCCAGTGGCTGTGAGCAATGACATTATGGTTATCAGTTGGATTTTGTACATACAGTATGGTCTATTCTGCCATCTAGTGACTGCTTTTATTAGTGGTAGCTGACAACTTGAGCTGCCAGCAAACTGGAACATTGGAACACATCTGGCAAATACACAGAAATGAGTATTTCTCAATATATAATACACAAAGATGCTAATAAAATGATCTTTCCTCTTTTATTTAAACATAATCAATATCAGTAAAGTGTCTAAAATTTAAGGACTTTATTTTGATGCCAGCTGCAAAGAATTGCCTGTTTAGTGCTGACTATTTTTACAGCAACTTTAATGTCTGACATCTTGACTGTCTGGTGATATGAAAATAGTTTGCATGCATGCATGTGTGTTTGTTTGTGCGCGTGTGTGTGATTTGGTCTAAATGTGGGAGGCACTCCACCCTGGTGACTCAAACAAGGGGACTGCTTAACTATTGCCAGACCTCATCCTGACACGCATGCAACCCACATACGTCTCTGATATACTATTGTTATTATCTTCCACAGCTTCACAAACTGTTTAGGTCTCCCTGTGAAGCATTAACATAATTGCTCTATATTTTTTTAATTTAAGAAACCTATTGGGTAAAGCTAAAATTAGCAGTCAATTACATATTTTATACTCCTCCTCTCATGCCAAATTATATTTCTGAGCAGCCTGACTTGTTCTCTGAAGACTAATATTTGGCCTGAAACATTTTAAGACTATGTTATGGGACTAGAAATAAAGTCAGTTAATTATAATGTAGAGTTAAAGATGTTAATTCACACAATCCTTGCATGAATATCTTACGTTCATGTCTGTGTTTTTATCTAAATACAGTATAGAGTATTTTTCATATATCACCCCTATGCCTGGAAACAACATACTATCTATTATAGAAGTGAATCATTCACAAACACTCCAATGACAAATCAGTCACATTGTTGGGGATTTTACTTCTTCCTGTAATGCAAAATTATAAAAAAGTTCCATATAAAAGTATAAAACATGATACACGTGGTACAAAACAAGTGTTTTTCCTGCCACCCAGTAGCCATCATTACATACTGTACAAATATGAGACAATATAATGTCTGTGAACTCAGTATTAGCACCATAGTTGAAATCAGTGGTACAACAGTCGTGCGTACACGCTCACAACAAATCACACATTTAGAAACACTCACAGGTGCAAGGAAATGAAAGAGGAAAGGCACAAAGCAGGATGAGGAAGTCAGAGGGATTGGATTTCCTCTGGTGTCTGAAAAAGGCTTAAGTAGCTGTCCTAGCTGTTCTACAGTCACTTTAATCCTGAAAGAAGTTCTCTTGTGTATTGTTGACTTGGTTTGTTTGCAGCCGCAAACACAGCCATGCTTTAAATGTGATACTGCACCATGTGTACTGACAGGAATTTGTATTCTAAAGGCTAAACCAAAGACAGAAACACGACAAATTCACATATTTTTCTGTTGTACAGTGTCAACATTTGAGTTAGTTTTGAGTTTTTGTGGTTCTAGTCTGAGAATCTCTGCATGTCACTGTCTCTGCGAACGCTGCCGCTGTCCAGAAAGCGGTCGCAGGGAAACTCAATGAGGTTCCCTTCCTCTAGTGGTGCAAGTCGAGCAGGTCGACTGCTTTGGTAGGTGGTGAAGTCGGCGGACACAGAGGCCGTCGCCATTGCGGGTCGAAACGGCCGCCTGGTGGAGTACATGTGGCGCACGTGCACGGCCGACTTTCTCCTCTGCAACCTCCTCCTCAGGCTCCGGCCCAACCAGACCCCACCGATGACAAGTAGCAGGACAGCGTTCCCTGCCAGTGTCGCCACCGTCACCAGCTGGAGGTCAGAGGTCAGCGTGGCTCCACGGCTGGACCCCTCAGGGAGAGTGACCAGTCCTGCACAGTGGTCCCGAGGGGCCACTTGACATACAGATCCTCCAACCACTCCTTCCACACAGACCATGTAGGTCACATCTGAGCTGAGTTCTCGAAGGGTGACAGAGCGAGCAGTGCCACGAGCATAAACGTAGCGGGGGAAACGATCCGGAGTTCCAAATCTGTCGAACAGAACCCGGTAGTGGACTTCATTTAGGCCCGATCGAGGTCCTGGTGTATATCGATGATGATCTCTGGTGGTCCAGTAGACAGTGACGGTACTAGACGTTACTTCATCCACTGACACATTGGTGATGAAATGACGGTTGAACACACAAGGATCTGTGATTACAGGCAGACCCTCCACCTGATCTGACCTCAGGAGGTCAAACTTCTCTCCTGACTGGACAGGAGAAGTAGTCGTCAGACTGATGTTTGTTTCATGACTTGCTGTGGGAATAGTTGATGGATCAGTTTTGGAAACAGCATCTGACCTTCGTCTCCCTTTGGAACGTTTCCCAGCTGCCTCCGTAGCAGGTCGTGATCTTGGGCTGAGTGACTCCTTCTTTGGTTTCTTTTTTTCCAGGAAAGATGAAGGTTCTGCCACCTCTGGACCCCCTTGGTCTCCTTGGATTTCCACTTCTTCCTGCCCCTCTCTTTTCCTTTTTTCTCCCTCTTTCCTCATCATCATCACTCCATCCTTGTTCTCCTTTGTCAAATCTCCTGTTTCCTCTACTTCTCCTCTTTGTACTTCTTCACCTGTCCACTCTCTATCCTCAGGCTTTGTTGCATCTGCCACTCCTCTCTCTGTGCCCTCCACCTTTACTATTACAGCCCCTCCCCGGCTCTCCTCAGGCCCTGTTGGACTCCTACACAAATGTGTCCAGTTCCCAAGGGGCTGCAGCTGGGAACTGTTCACATAGTCCAGATATTTCCCCCTCAGAGTTGCCGGGTAATGACATTGCACAAATACAGTCAACAGTTTGCCCTGAGAATGCGCAGCAGTCATCCATCGCTTCAGCTCCTCCAGGCGACAGTCGCACGTCCAGTTGTTGCCATGGAGATCCAAGTCGTAAAGCACGTTGTTGAGGGCGAAAATATCACCAGAAAGACTGGTGAGAAGGTTGTTCTTGAGCTTCAGCACCTTTAGGTGTTTAAGTCTCGAAAAAGCCAAAGAGTCCACGTTGGAAATCTGGTTCCGGCTAAAGTCCAGCTCCTCGATGCGCTCCAGAGGGTCCAGGAGACCGGCGGGGATTTCCACCAGCTCGTTGCCGTCAATCAGGAGCTCTCTGAGGCTCGACAGCCCCTTCAAAGCGCCGGTGTCCATGCGAGAGATTCTGTTGTTGCTAAGGGAAAGCTTGGATAGTTTTTTCAGATTTTGGAAGGCGTGGTTTCCGATGTATTGGATTTCATTTTCAGACAGCAGCAAAGTTGTCAAAGCTCTGAGCTGGGAAAAAGTGAGGACATTGCGCACGGCTGTCTGCTTGTTGTGCGCCAAGTTTAGAAAGCGCAGGTTGGTTAGTTTAGAGAAAGCATTCCTGTGAATGTGCCGCAGTTTGTTGGATTCCAGATGAAGATAATGTAGACCGGTCAAACTTTTAAAAACAGAGTCCTGCAAAACTTCTATTGAGTTGCCATCCAGGCGCAATTTAACAAGATTATCCAAGTTGGAAAAGAGCTCCGGTGTGATTTTCTTAATGTCATTGTTATTCCCACAGAGAATAGTTAATTTCTTCAGGGGTTGTAAAGTCCCAGCAGGTATATCTGGTAAAAGATTATGTCCCAAATACAGCTCCTCTAGCTTTGAGAGTTTCTCAAACGCTTTTGGATGAATACTTCCTATTTGATTGTACTGTAAATTCAACCTTACAAGGTTACTGTACCGTGTGAAGTCGAAGGCAGAGATGTTATTGATGAAGTTACCCCCAAGGCTGAAGATCAGCAGGTCCTCAGGCACCCGTGCGGCGGGTTTTGGCACAGTGCGCAACCCGCGGTTGGTGCACATGAGGTGCTGAGAGTGCTGACAGTCGCAGCCGTCGGGACAAAAGTCCATCGCCGGTGAGGAAGATATAAACCCATTGAGCGACAGCAGGATAAAACATATCCCCGCCAGGAAATTGCTGGTATCCATCGCCACAGCGCGGCTGACACAGACACACTCTGATGCGGCATTCGCTTTCAGGTGCAGTCGCCCCTCTCGTCTGTCAGGCTGGACACCGGCTCTCCCATAATTCACCAGTTGCTTTGGAAAGTGTTGCACGTTTCAAGTACATGACTCCATCACTGAGCAGCATCATCCGCAGAGCAGATCAGTGCGCTCTGATGCTGCCTCACCTCCCCAGTGGAGCCTCCACAAGTGGTCATCTGCTGCGAATTACAGAGTTCAGGCGCTGACACACACACACAAACACACACACTCGGTGAAGTAGTCCCTCCCCCGCAACTCCGCGACCCTGCCAAAACCAGATGTGCACAAGCCTTGACGCACGAGATCCAGAGTTTTTGCGCGTGCACGCAGGTAATGAAACACACAGGCAGGGGGACTGTGCAGCGAGAGAGGAAGAGGAGGGAGAGGAACCCTTTGACCGAGTTTTCTGCGCGCCCCCGCAGCCACCGGGGGTCTGAGATTTGGATCGGATCCCTGGTATGGACAAAGCAGACAGGAAGATTTCCTTCCCACGGAATCCCAAGAGAACCCCGGAAGATTTCAACTCTCAGACGCAGCCAACCAGAGTTACTCATACAACAAGTTTAGCAAACCACTTAAATCCATAATGGCAGTGTTTCTTTATAACTATGAAAATTAGAATTCATTAAACAGCAGGGCAGGTGTGTTTTCTAGCCTGCAGAGACAATGCACACAGCTTCAAACAACACATCACAGCCCTGCATGCACTCAGTCCAGTAGAGACAGCACCAGCATGCAGCCGAACTGTAGTCTAATTTACAGTTCTCTCATTAGCGCGCCTTTTGTTGCAGGGGCCGCATAAGGAGCACAGATGGTTCACATTTGCAGATGAGGAATTCGGGTCGTGAAGCGTGTGTTAGGACTGGCGAGGAGAGGTGCCAAATCTGAGTTAAAGATCTGCGACTTGAAAGTGGGGTATGAAATGCAGGACGAGTGGAGCATGTGAATGTTGAGTGCATGATTTCGCAGACAGAAGAGTGATTCTCTGCACTGGAGCCCTCATGAAGGTTTATGTTCCGGTTCCAGTCTGAAAGCATGCAGTGTTACTGCCAAGACATCTGCACATTTATGGCCAACACGAGGTAGAGTGCTTAATCCCTGACATGGTCTATACAAATCCTACAGCAGTGTTTCCCTACTTCTTTTTTCTCTCTTCTGTTCCTCTACAGTTAGGACAGCTCAGGTCCCTTCACCTGCACCACCTGGCATGTCCCCCCTTATTTTTAAATGGATGATATTTGGCACTATTAAAAAATACAGTATATTGTTGCAATGTTGTCCATGGCTGAATGAAATGGCCATTGTAATTCATGCTGTAGCAGGAAGTTTCAATAGCACTTTTGGCTGTTTTGTCCATGTAATAACTTTAGATATTTCAAGTGTTTATCCATTATTCAGCTTAAACCAAACTCTTTATTGTTTCAGCTAATTTTTAGTTTATTTAAAATATGTATGCATAGCATTGAAGACAATTTCAATTCTTTATCCTATTCCACTGTTTATCTTTTAGCCTACTTTTGGCACACAATTTAACTGTTTATCCACTTTAAACAAACTACTTACACTATTTCTATTACTTTTAGCCGTTTCAGCCATTTCTAGCTAATCTATTTAAATACTTGAACTATTTATCTATTAGGCTCC
>OMNN01024571.1:14559-27891 GCA_900302755.1 Chromis chromis
TAACTGAGTTATTTATCCATCACTTTTAGCTAATTATCATGTTTCAGCTACATATCCATTACTTCTTGCTGTTTCAACTATTTACTGATGACTTTTAGCTAAAAGTTTCAACTCTTTGTACATTAATTTTAACAGTTTCCACAATTTCTCCATTACTTTTAATTGTTTAAACTATTTATCTGTTCCTTTTAGGTAATTATGCTATGTTAACTATTTATCCATTACTTTAACCTGTTTCAACTTTTAATTTCTGCAGTTTCAACTATTTATCTATTACCTTTAGCTAACTAATTCTATTATATCATTTTTTAGCTTACAGTTTTAGCTATTTATTTATTGATGACCTTTAGCTGCTTTAGCTATTTACTAATTGCATTTAGCTAATAATTTCAGCTATTTATCAATTATTTTTAGCTAACAGTTTCAATAATTTATTGCTGACTTTTAAAATTATTTTTTTCATTAGTTCTGGTCAGGGCTGCACGGTGGCTCGGTTGTTAGCACCGTCGCCTCTCAGCTAGAATATCCCCGGTATGCGTCCCAGTTAGGACGCCTAGGATCTTTCTGTGTGGAGTTTGCATGTTCTCCTTGTGCAGCGTGGGTTTTCACCGGGTACTCCGGCTTCCTCCCACAGTCCAAAAACATGCTGAGGTTAATTGATTATTCTAAAAAATTGTCCGTAGGTGTGAATGAGAGTGTGTTTGGCTGTCTGTCTCTATGTGTAGCCCTGTGATAGACTGGCGACCTGTCCAGGGTGTCCCCTGCCCTCGCCCGAGTCGGCTGGGATAGGCTCCAGCCCCCCCATGACCCTACAGAGGATTAAGCGGTGTATAGATAATGGATGGATGGATGGATAGTTCTGGTCAAATATTTCAACAGTTAGCTGACTGTTTTTACTGTTTACCCAGTACTTTTAGTTAACTATTTTAACTTCTCACCTCACGTAGGTTTTCCCACACTCTCGTCTGTAACAGGGAATGTTATGTGTGTGATTAGAGATATGTCAGCCGTAAGAATATGCATTCACAACTCACTCAGGGACAAAAGTTTACACACACGATCTTACATATCTTTTTTTCAAGCACCTACGAGATTCAAGTGATGCAATGTTTTCCAGAGCTGAGCTAATGCATGACTGTTGCAGCTCTTTGCATTTCCAGCATTTAGCTCTCCCTGACTGGCCTCTTTCTCATGCATATCTGTTGGTAGACATCATCAGACATTATAGCTCTGTGTGTGACTGAGTGTCTGTGAGAGAGAAATACAACCCATGGGGAAGCCCCTCTCTCTCTGGGAGGTCATTTCCTGTCTGGCCATTTCTCCATAGAGTTTCTGCATCTCCACCACCCCCCACCCCCACCACCCCATCTGTATCCATGCCTTTCTGGTCGCTCATTCTCTCCTCTGAGGAACACACACAGTGAGAAAACACTCTGGTCCCAGACACACTGGGACCAATCCGGTTGTTTTATGGCAGTCGCCTGGACTGTCTCAAAGTGGTAAGGAATACACAAAGGTTTCATAAGTAGAAACTGGCTTTTACTGTAGCATCAAATAACCTGAGCTGAGCTTCAAAATTACTACATTAAAGGGGAAATTTGGTAAACGATTCATTCTCAGGAGGGTACAGAGTGTAAATGAGATGGGCAGATATAATGAGAGATGGAAGAGGGAAGAAAAGTATGAGGTAGTATGTGGAAAGTGAGAGCAGGGGATCAGAGGAGGAGGGAAGCGAGTGCAATGTTAGACTGATGTAGACAGATTGTTGTGAGGAAAAGTGTTTTAGAGTTGACCCAGATTCCCCAAAACACAGGCAAAACAGGCGCTATTGAGGACCCTGTGCAGAGTGCCTGCACACAACAAAGGCTGCAGACTGGTTTCACCAGCTCATCCTTTCATCACCTCTCTCTCTCTCTCTCCAGCGGGCCTCTCACTGTCCAGTCAGCCTGCCATATGACATTTCAGCCTCTCAGTAGAGAAGCGAGAGAGAAACCTAATTCCACTGAGGGGAAACAGAGAGAGAATAGCTTGTATATCTGTCTGCACTTGAGGTTGCCTGTTTCATGGGAGTGGCCAATTTGTGTGTCTGCATGAAATAAAGAATAACCAGGTCAATGCTGGTAAGTTTGTGTGCAGTTGCATGCACAAATGTAGGTCGCCAGGAGTGTTACATTTCCCCTGCAGTCTTCAGGTGTTGAAGCAGCTTCTGAATGAGGGAAAGAGAAGGAGAGAGAGAGAGCTACAGTGGCCCAATCTCCACCATGAGGCCTAATCAGTTGAATTCAATTTGATTAATTTCAAAGGGGCTTTATTGGCATTAAAGTTCTTAGAAAAATAATGTTGCAAAAGCATCAAGGTAGTGGCAAGTTAATACATACTTGGCAGCAATATATGCCCTGTCTTCTTCTTCTTCTAGGATTATTTTGAATTTTGAGAGGTCATTCGGCGATTTTGAATCTGAACTTACAGAGATGAACTTGTAAAAGTAAACGTTGCTTGTCTCACTGAAAGTCTTGTCTCTGTCTTAACCTGTGATGTCCAGCAGTGACCACATATTCTGTTTTCTTTTGGTTTTGTGTCTTTAATGTCTTTGTTTTTTATTCCTCACAATAGAGAGATATAATTCTAATTCATAATCTCTTTTGATGGCCAGATAACATTGTCTTTGCTTGCTTTTAGTTTCCCTTTTCCTGTTTTCTAAACAGATTTCTTTATATTGCATTATAATTTGGTTCACTCTGATTTGAGAGTTTGTGCTTGAGAGGAGGCAGTTTGAGTCAGCACCAGTTGACATAAGGGACTATTTTCTGGGCTCAGCTCTCAGGATTGCAGGGCTTTGGACTGGAGGTTGTTCAAGGGGCTGGATTTAAGGTGATTAAAAATGTGAGAGCTCTCTTTTGAATGTTAATTATCAGGGCCTTGTTCTGCTCTACATGCATTTGTTGAGGGTTTTCTGTGTAAAATGTATCTCCACAATTCTGCAAGTAATCATTAAACCCTCCCAGACTTAATTGATGTCACCTGTGTGTGCAGCTGCAGTGCTTGAGTGTGTCTTCACGAGGGCTCAAAATGGTATAACATGTGCATGCATGTTTGGGGAGGGGGATAGATTGTCGAAAAACATGAGGATTTTCATATATCTATTGATATTTCTATTTAAGAAAAAGATATTGTGCTTTTTAATCCCTGTAATAGGCTTTCTTTGCAGCAGAGATTTTGACTTGAGGTGATATTCAGAACATTCAATTGTCAGTCATACTGCTGAATCTCTTCTTACCCATTTCCTACTACTTAATCAGTTCACAGTATATATACCAGCGGTCTTTTCCCCCCAGTTGTTCATCATATTCACTCTTGTTCCTGATATTATTCTGTTCTTGCCTTCTGCTAACCTGTTAGATACTCCGTTTCCCACCTGCATGTCTGTATGCCTGTGTTTCATCATCAGGTAAATAAAAACACTGCACTGTTCTTGTCTTCCTGGTTTGTGTCAACACTTGTTTCCTGCAGCCTGTTCTCACCGAGCAAACCATGATAATGTCTGACTAAATCTTTAAAGTGTTTCCATTCAAGGTCTTTTCACTCATTTGTTTTGGAGCTCGGAATAGTTGAAAGTATGTTGACTGTGTGATAAAATTAAAGAGTTCCATAACAAGTGAGTACAAGTAGACCTTGAGTGGAGATACATTTTGTCAACAACAGAAAAGAGGTTCAATTGGAGTTCAATTTTGCACAGAGCAGTTTAAACTTGTGCAACCATGCAATGTTAAAATGCTGCTTAGATTTATGTATTAATAATTAAAGGATTAGGTTCGTACATTTTTTAAGTCTGTCATCTACCTATATGTCCCCCTCTGTGTTTTCCTGGACAGTGTTTCCTTGCTGAGCTGCAGTGAACGGACACAAAGGGGGAATTCTGTACTAAAAGACTGACTCTTGATGTTTTTACCACAGGTGGATGAAGCCTCATATTAGATCAAGCTCAACTTTCTGAAGTATTTTTACAGGCTGCAGATTTTGTTTCCCATCATCTACATTGAAATGATTTGGGAATGGATCTCTCCAGGGCCAATATGGATCACATGGACTGTTGGGCAACTGAATATTGTTTTAGGACAGAGTTACAATATTGTGAATCTATCTTTTAAACACTCTGATGATCACCATTCTCTCTCAGAATTAGGACCGTTTTAATACAGAGTGACATTTCATGGTATTTTTTTCTAAATGCATGACTTCACTTTCTATTAAGATAAAGCTTCTTGTCTGGCAAATAGTTTGAGAAATATACTTATTTTTGTGGCGCAGCAACTTTCACTAATTGCCTGTAACTCTCCGTCATCTCATTCTTTTATACTTCAGTTTTTTATGGATTAAACAGCCGTGATGTGACACGTTGCTTATTGAGTTGGAAAGGTGCTGGTGGGTGGATTTAGTTACCTCTGAATGGAGACAGGCTATCTGTTACCCCTGTTTTCACTCTAAGCTTAGCTAACTGGCTGCTCATGGTAGCTTCATATTTACTGTACGGGCATAGGGGTGATTCTTATCTTCACAAACTACCTATCTGCAAGTAAACTTCCTAAAAAGTATTCATTTAATGGACATGAGTGCATGAGTTAAATACATTTAAAAGTACAACACAAAAAAGGTTCATTCCTGTATCTTATCATGCCATGACAGTTAAGATAGTCAGGGATTTGTCACAATCACATACATAAACCTAGCTCCACAAAAGTGATCATTTATTACGATTCCTCACATATATTTCCACAGAAATGCATCAAACACAGCAGGAGTCACAGCAGAGGGACTAAGGAGTCTCACACAAAGCCACAAACTTGCAGGAAGTTGCACTATAGTGGAAACATGTGCATCTTATTGTATCTCAAAGCAGGGATCTCAGGGTCTCACTTTTCCCTGCGGGCCTTGGATCAGAGAGACAATCCGTGTGAGACATGTCCTGGTAATGTAACACTGCATGAAACTAGCTCATATGTCGGGCTTATCTCAGTAATCAGTGTGAAGGATAGGCTGCACAGAATGAAGATGAACGGCAGCTTTGTCCATCAGATTAGAACTCCAACAGAGCTCTAATCAATAGGAAACAGTTCAGACAAATAACGGATTGTCTCCGTGTGTGGCGAGGTCAGAAAGCATGAGTAGGTCCATTTGTGCACATGTGTGCTTTTTATGAGTAGATGCACAAGCACCATATGTGCCATTGTGTGAGTTGTTACTTGCTGTGTTCTTTAAAGTGTCAAAATAAATGCAGGGAGACATGCAGAGGAGCGAAGCAAAGGGGAGAAAAACAGGCAATGAGGAGGTGGGATTGTGTGTGTATAAGGACAGTTTACATGAGCAGCAGCTGCTGTAATCATTAAATGCTTTAGCTCGAGCCAGGAATCATACATCTAGTACATCCCCACTCGCATTAATGGTGTGCGTATGTGTGCCTGTATGTTTGTGAATGGATAAATGAGCGTGTTAATGCACTTAGTGGGAGATGGCAAAAGACACGATCCCCTCTGTGGAGCATGTGTCTGCAACATGTCGCTGTAATTAGAGATCGGAGACATTCTATGTCCCATACAGAAGATGAAGACATATTTTAGCTGGATCTAAATGTAAACACATTATGGAAGAAGAGTGAGAGGAACACCTGGGCCCCATGCCTGCACTCTTTCACGTCCCCAGTGCTCTCCTGTTCAACTCGTCCAGCTGCTTCCCATCGCAGGCAAGAGAAACAGGACAAGATGGAGGGAAACAGTCAAGAGGACAAAGAGTCTAGCTGAAACAATTGGCAAACCCTTTCTTACTAATCATCACTCTGCTCAACAAATAATAACAATATAATCAAAGTGAAAGCCAAAAAGCATGCAACAAACAGCCATTGTTACAAAAACACACCATGGGCGAAACGGCTGATTGCAACAACAACAATAGCAATGTGGGAATTGCATTTTCACAGCATGCCTTTCTGCTGTGGGAGAGCTGCAGCCTCTCCTGCCTGACCTCCTGAGGTCACGATTCGTCGTTGAGATCAGTGTGTTGAACGCGCAGGGGAGGGGTAAGACAGGGAGAGAAGGAAGGAAGGAAGGAGGGGTGGCAGAACCTTTAGGATTGGACTCGACCCTGTGAGCACTGAGAATGGAGGGAATAGAGCAGGGAAAGGGAGGAAGGGAAGAAGGGAGGTACTCCACATCTGGAACAAATTAGAGAGCATGCTATTGCCCTGTTGAAAGTCTGGAGAGAGTGGAGGGGGGAGATAGAGGGTAGTGGGAGGGGTAGGGAGGGTAGTGTAAAAGATAGCGTATGTGTGTGTGTGTATTGAGAAGGGAAAACTTTGATCTACCGAGTTTGATAGAAACTGTCTGCAGGCCCATAATCAGCCTCAATCACATAACAGCACAAAGAGAGTGTAATGCTTTAAGATGTGAAGATCACTGAGCTGCGCAGGAGATAACACTCATACTCAGGAACTCAAACACCCTGTAAACTAAGATAGAGATGCATGGGCACACAAAAACATGAAAGCAAGCGCAAAAAGCACCCATATGGACACAATCTCTGGATTAGCATCGCAAAATGTAACACAATGCAAGTCACAAACAAGAGTACAAAAAATGTGGGCTTTATGAGTCATTAAAACAAAGTCGTCAGTCAGTAATTTGAAGAGTTGGGACATCTGATGTGCAGCTGTCCGAGTCCCAACACTGCATCGGCTGTGTGCAACATTGCCCTCTGCAGACATGGAACATTATAGCATATGTAGGGCACAGTACTGTAACAGTGTAACAGTGTGTTGATCCCTTCTGAGAAACGTTGCTTTTGCGAGCTTACTCCTTCAGAGAGATCAGAGTAAGGTTGGATTAACAACTGAGTGAAGTGGGCAACTGCTCCTGGGCCTCAGGGACCTTAAAGATGCCAGTGTTAATAGCTCTATCGATGCCGGTTAATCGATCAGTCACTGCAACATTTTAGTCCCTACTGAAAAATCTCAACTGCTAATTAGGTTGCCATGAGATGTGCTACATACAAGTTCTGCAGAGGATGAGTCCTAATAATTTTGGTGACTCTACCGCCACCAGCATGTCAAATTTTCCATTAATTTAGTAAAACTTTTCAACGTCATCTCGATGGATTAACAAAAAATGTGGTACAAATATTCATAGTTCCCAGACAATAAATCCTGAAAGCTTTTGTTGATCCCCTGAGTTTTCTTTTGGCGCCATGAGTGTTGGCATATTTAATTCAGGGAAAAATGTCTTGACAACTACTGCATCAATGGCAATGAAATTGGGTACAGACATAAATGTTCCTTTGAGGATGAAGGCAGATATTAAACGTCCCTAGAGGATCAATTTTTGTGACTTTGGAGATACCTTGACCTCCCACCATTGTCAAGTCAAAATGTAATACTTTGTATTAGTGCAAATTAGCAAATGTTAGTATGCTCGCACACTAAACTAAGATGGTTACCATGGCAAACATTATACTGAATTTTATAGATATCAGCATCTTAGCACTGTCACTCTAACTGTATTCGCATGCTGATGATAGTGTTTGGTCCAAAGCACTGCTGTGCCAATGTGCAGACATTATTTGCAGCACTAAATTACAATAATAATTATATGAATAATAATTTGGCATCATTGTCATATTATTGTTAAGATGATTATCTTGTGGAGGTTACTGAGTTCAAATCTGGTTTCAAGGCCTATGTTGTTTGTTCTTGGTGAAATTCTGCATTTCTAATAATTTAACCACATACAAATTCCTGGCTACTAACTACAAAACATGGATTGTCTGAGGAGTATGGGGTGAGGAGGCGCCCACAAATAATTTCTGGGCAACCTGGAAGGTTAATCCAGCCCAGGATCAAAGATAAGGTTCAGTTACAAAACAGAAGTTTGCCTAGTTGAAGGGTGTTGTCTCCCTTCATTATCATTCCCTTGCGTTTAAAGTGAAATTGCACAGTGCAGTACTGTAGGTAAGTAAAGGCAGGCCTTCTTGTGCAGTGTAAACTAACATTAGGGCCCTCCCAGCATTCCAATTTCCTGCATGAATACAAACTACTCAGTGTGTAGTACCCATAGATAACCTATAGATGACACTGTCATACACAATCTCCTCACACAGCATGTGTGTGTCTCTGTTTGTACTGTAAGTGACAGAAATATGATAAGGGATATAAATAACTATACTGGCAGTCGCGGACTTAAAATTTCATGTCTCAGCAACTACACTGTCATACTTATGCCTGTCTCACTGTTTCTGCTTCATCATTACCCATTCTAAAGGAGATTTAACTGTGGTCTGAGTAGACCTTGTTTGAAAGTCATAATCATTGTGTGTCTGGAGCATTTTCTTTGTAACCTCACTGTATTTGTGTGTGTAGAGAGGCGTAGATCCCTGCTGTAAGCTATGCCAGGGTGTGTTCTCTTGTGGCTACTATTGTGCACTTGTTAGGTAACAACACGGGAATCCAGCTGGGTTTGACAATGAAAATACCTGTGATACGAATGCAGATAACAACCTCTTCTTTCTGTCTGTTCCATGTTAATTTTACCCCACCTAATGATGGCAATCTCTGCCTCTCTCTCTCAGTCTCAGTCCTGACGGAGCAGGCCTACGGTACATTCCTTTAAACTCCAAACACTGCTATTAGTTTTGTTGGCTCTAAGTTTTGGACACACCCAGCTCTGACTCTCCTTTGCAAAGACTTGTCCCCCCTTTTAATGTTTTCCCTTCCTTCAGTTGCCATAGAAATAAGCCCAGACAGGAAGTGACGGCCTCATGCTCATGCAAAGGAGGGAATTTGTTTTGTTGGGTAAACAAATCCACACAATGAAGGTGATGCAGAGGGCCACAAGGACAATAGAGGTGAACCGACTGAGCAGTGCTTTCCAGAGAAAACATGGAGAGCGTATTATTCAGAGAAAGACGGACATTAAGAAGAGACGAGTAAACACATGCTCATTTGTTCACCCACTTGCTCATTCCAGCCGGGTGCAATCACACAACTTCTCTCACTTACTCATCGTTTAAGTAAACAGTCAGCAGTTATGGGTAAAGCCATCTTTTGCAACCAAAATGTCTGAGGAAAATCACCAAACAATCTGCCATTGGACTGTGTTATGAAGCAAGTAGACCAGACAGATTGTGAAGACACAAAGCATCTCCACACCTAGTGGCCTTAATTTTATGACGAAATGGTGAAAATGCATAAAGCATGTGCTCTAGATTTAGTAGAAACAATAAACTATTTGTTTTAATCAATTATCTTTACTAATGATAAATAAAGCCTGACGAATGCTGATGTTGATACTGACTTTTAAGGAGTCAAAAATTCTGATATCAATACAATATGCTAGAGTTATATTGACTGGGGAACATTACACAGTCACTATTTTGTTTATTACAATTCCAGTAATGCATTTTACAAACTAGTTAGCAGCTTACTATGAACACACCTCTTGACTTCACACCACTATCTGCTCATTTGTGATAGATACTCTGCTACATGTGCTGCAGACAGTACTGATAGTATTGTAAACAATGGAGTCAAAGTTGCTCTGCTGGACATTCTGTAACAATATGTGATGACACTATTTCTAAATTACTGCAAGAACTTTCTTCTGCATTTTGTTTGGGAAAAAATAGTTCTCATATGGGTGCATAACAGACAAAAAAATATGGTGATACAGGTACATCCGTTGTAGGACAATGTCGGCTGATAATATTAGCCGACTAATATAGTGGCTGGCTTCTAGTAATAAAAATAAGTTTTGTTCAGGGTTTGCAGCACTGCTTAGGCAAGACAAACTATTTTAATGTCATCACTTGGGATTAGAAAAATGTAATAGGCCTTTTTCTATTAATTTGTTGATGATTAAACAATAAAACTACAACATTACTCAAAAAGAAACATAACAGTTATTTGTTGTAGGCCTATTTGTGTAGCTAGGAAAATTAACATAGAAGTATGTAGGATTGACTGCGTAGATTTTCAGTCTTCCAGGTCATGGTAATCCCAGAGGCTTCAGGAAAAAGCAACTGGACTTCTCTTTTAGGATCTTGAAGACATTCCACCTCTAATGCAAGCAAACTGTCATCCAGAAGTGAAGAAGCCTCTTGGGTGAAAGGTGAAACATCCTCAAGAACCTAAAAGAGAAGTCCAGCTGTTTTTTACTGAAGCTCTAAGGATATGTAGATATTCTCCGGCGCTCTCTTAAGCTACCAAATTCCCTCTTATTTGGTACACAAGTCAGTGTTGTGGTCAAAGATTTGTTTAAAAGGTTGTTTTGGTGGCTGTCATTTCTGTTTTTACAATCCAGCCGCACACAGTTAGCTAAGACTACAAGGCAGAATGAGCACGAGGAATGTAAAACACGCATGTAATGGGTTTTACAGACTAATGAATGTCATATTTTCAAAGCCACATGGGTTGGTGGGTGAAACGGAAACCTACACTGATACATTAACATGACCTCTACAGGTGGGACTTACCTTACGGTCAGCTGTCTGACGCTAAAGTCTCACCTTGATTGTTTTATCTGTGTTTGACATTTTTTATCTACGTCACTCTATGGTTCGTTCAAAAACGCTTCCGCCCCTCCTTCTATTCCCGCCCCGCGTCCCTCTCCTCCGTTGTGATTGGCTGAGCGGGCCGTCGGTCACTCCTCCCCTCCAAGCAGGCTCCTCCCCTTCCACGACGCTCAGGCATTGAAGCGAGAAGCAGCAGTTCTCAGCCAGGTACTGTGTCTCACTACTAGCAGGAAAGGATGCTGTAGCTTTCGCCACGGAACCGTAAGCATTTCTTTTCATTAATATTCATAACTCGTGTGAAATTCCGTCTGTGTTTCTGCTGTTTAACGTGTAGCCTACGTGTCAGTGAAGCGGCAGACTTGGCAGCGCTCCTGTGTTGTCTTTCGCCGACCGTTTCAGAGCTCAAGTGAAATATCGCTGTCGATAGAATTATTAATGGACTCCTTCTGACATTTGGTGATTAACTGGAGTGTGAGAGTCGGTTCGTACGTGTTAATTGAGGTGTCTGGGTTTTGTCGAGGCGGTGTGAGCGCCGGGTTCATGAGCACATGGAATATATTGGACATTTTCTCTGCGCTGACAAGTTTGAGTCGCTGTGTTGGCTGTTGGCAGCAGGAACTGAGCACAGTGTGAATTTAAACGGGACACCTGTGGTTGGTCCCTGTAGAGTTTGTCCCCATTACTCAGTGTGTGATTTAACCAATCACCACTGGCTGCTGGTCTGACATCATCATCATCAATCAAACTATTATTTTCATGTTTATTCTGTTTGTTTATATTAAATATAAAAATTAGGGGTGGACCCATATGGTTTTCTCAGGGCCGGTATTGATTATAAACAATCAAGAAGAACAAAAACTGATATTTGGAACCAATACACGTTTGAAATCATGCTGTCAAAATTTAGAATGACACAAACTCCAACAGAAAACTTAGTTGAAATGGCTTTCTTTGTTTATGTTTTACATATGTCTATTAAAAGAGAAGTTTATAACATTTATCCTTCCTTGTTTTTGATAGGCTATTGCTGATGACATAACCAGTCAGATAGATGGACATTGCTTGAGATGACAGTGGTCTTGAGTGATTTATTTTATTTTGTCAGATATTGGTTGTGCTTTACATGTACAGTAGAGAATTAATCAGTACCTATTTTGATTATTAGATCAAGAATGTAGTGATTCCAGCTTTTCAAATGTGAGTATTTGCTTGTTTTTTCAGGCTTCTAGAATAGAAAAGTAAATAGCCTATATTTGGATCAAACAAAACTGGATATTAGAGGTTGAGCAATATGGTTTTGTCAGGACTCTTCCTTATTATTGGTAATCAAGGAAACCACTAACCAATATTTGAAGCTAATATACATTTGCAGGAAAAATGAAAATTTATCGGAACAATTTTGAGTAACTCAAACTCCAACAAACCTTGAGTTAATGTCTTTGTCTGTTAGACGTTTTATTAGTTAAAAGAGAACTGTCAAACATTAATTGTTCATTTTTGATAGGCTATTACTTGTTATGTATAACCGATCAGATATGCTGTGAGCAGGACATTGCTTGAGACCAGAGTGGCGACTACCGATAGACAGAGGCAGCTGCATCAGAACCAAAGTGTTTACAACATAATGACACTAATAAATGCAAAAATATCAGCTCCTATAATCGGTCAGCCCCTGCTGGGTTTTTGCAAATATAACCTCGTTTGATGGACACTTCTCTGTGTTTCCTCCGATTATTATTTATTAAGGAATAAATAATTGCTAATAAAAAATAATTGGTGGTTGTAGCCCTATGCACAGTTAATTCATGAAATGGTCATAAACCTTTCAGCACTTTCACTCCTGTGGTGCTTGAGTGACTTTGTTTTTATGATACTGTAAATCAATACTTGGCCTTAGCACCTCCTAGTCCAGACAAGATCATTTTATGCATGAGTGGTGATGGCATCCCTATCACTGTGCCATTCTCAGATTGCCTGTGGGTGCACACTGCCAGCCCAGCACTCAAGCTAATGTAAATAAAACTGCAGCCATGAAGTTTTTGTGTTAACATGTCTAATCATACAGTGAGGCCGGGTCATAAAGCTGCCATGAAATATGGGTTAGATTTTCACATTACATACAGTACTAACAGAGAGGGATAAAAAAATGGGTTCAATTACAGGTCTAACACTTATCAGAGAGCCTTAAAACTTCTACTGATGGCAGATGTCTGTCTGATCTGGGAAGTAGCATCATACGTAATACATAATGTAATTTAGTGGACTAGTCAATCAATACAAAATTAATAAAATATTTTTATAATCCAATCATCTTCTCCAACTTCCAGTTTTTCTGTAAGGATTTGCAGGTGTAGCAGGTATTTGCACTCAAATATTAATGGGTTATTAATATTAGCAGGTTAGGCTAACTAGTACGCTGTAGCTATGGACTAGTATGGGCTCAGAAGTCTAGATACGGCTGCTGGAGCTGGTGGTCGGTAGTTAGTGACACAAAAGGCAGTTGGTACCATGTATTGTAAAGTGAATATAACAGAACAAAATATTTACAATAACAAGGGCCGCTGTATAGCTCGCTGAGTTAAGGCGTTACCATGTGGGTGCAGGTCGCCAGCAGCAGTCATGAGTTCGAATCCGGCTCAAGACCCTTTGCTGCATGTCTCCCTCCTCTATACCCCCTTCACCCTGTCTCTCTCTATAATTAAAAATGTGAAAAAAAACTCCCCAAAAAATACTTTAAAAAAAAAATAAATAAAAAAAATAAATATATATATTTATTTATTT